>JAAGAY010140661.1:0-25276 GCA_011801015.1 Ardeotis arabs | reverse complement strand
CCATCAGGTCCCTGAAGATGCCAAAGTCCGCCTTCTTGAAGTCTAGGGCTGAGAGCTTGCCATGTAGTTTCCTCGCTGCCCCGTGGATCTTGAACTCCACCGTGTCATGGTCACTGCAGCCCAGGCTGTCCTTCAGTTTCACATCCCACATTGTTAGGATGTTGAATGTAAAGAAAAAGCAACACATTTAGAATTAATGAAAAGAATGTGAGTCTGATATATGCCTTTTTAAAATGGAAATGTGAAAAATAATATAGACACTTTTACTTCAGATAGAATATTTTTAAGGGAAATAAATCTTCATACTTTGGAGTAGGAAAATAATTACCATAAGCAGATTATCAAAAGTTTTATGCTTGGGAATTTTTAGCACATCTGAATACTTGGTTTTGACTCTGTCAGACATGGTGTACTCCAGTGCACAGATGACTGGTCTGATCCAAAATGGCATTTCCTATGTTTCTGTATAGATTAATATGAATATATTCAAATTAAGACAATTTTATATAGCACCCATTAGCTCAATGGACCTTAAAGACCTTTGCAGGAGTAGATACGCTCCTTTTTCGGAGTTAAAGCTCTTCAGCATGAATGCAGAAATTCACATATGGCAGGTAGGCACTTGCGATCTCCCTTGCTCTTTCAATGAGGATTTAGAGACTAATTGCAGTTTGTGCCACGGGTAGTCTACTGCACAGTGTTGCAAATGGAATTTCTCTCAAAAATACTACAGAGCCTGACTTTATTAAGTAGCAGAAGATTATTTCACTGTCTGCTGCAGTTCATCTTGCACTGTTTTGAAGAGCTCAGCGTTTCAATGACAGCACTGCATCTAAGTTAAAATAAGAAGCTGTAGTAATATATCCAATTGAAACAGCAGAAGATGCTACATAAGTGTTCATTAACTGTCATTAAGCCTGTAATTAACTAGATGGGAATTTGATGGGACACTAGTTTCAAAGCAATATGGTATTGGCTATAAGAAATCTGAAATGCTGATTTTTTTTTCTCATAACATCAAAAAGTGGAATGTACGTATATAATAGTAATGAATGTGTAGTGTCATCTGCTTACCTCTCTACCTATCAGCACGAATAAATGCAGCAGAATTTTTTTAACTGTGGGCCACTTTTTCGTATTTATACAGCCCTGACCTCAAGGGCTGCAGTTTGCATAAAAAGCATCTATCTAGTAAGAGTCAGTCAGAAATTTGCCTGCCTGAATTATGACTGCAGAAGAGTACCTGGGACTAGTCAGTACACTCATCATTTCTGCTCCACTCTTCACTTCTCATGAGCAAATAGGCAAATGTGTTTATTTTTGCTAGGAACCTGCAAATTTGAGATCTGCTATTTAAGGGCAAATTTTACTTTCCTCCTGGAAAGTATAAGTGAATCACTGAAACAATTTCATTTTGAAGGAAGTGATTTATTTGTTTTATAAAAAAAAAAAATGGAAGTAACATGGAAAGGTTTATTTTCAGGAATTGATTCATTCTCTAGAAAAAAAAACCAAAACCAAAACCAAAACTTTTTGTATGGGTACATCCTGTGTTTTCTGTCGAATTGTCAGTCTGTAGAATGAGGTTGTAAATGGGGAAGTACCAGTGTCATTCTTGAAGGACTGGCTGCCACCTTTCAGCTCAGCAAACTCAATCTTTGACACTGTCTTTGCAACTTCTACAAAAAGTCATATTCTTGCCAGTATAAAATCAAAGTTCACAGTTCTTAGATCAGTGTTTAGTTATTTCTTGTGGGCCCTCTTGGAAAGGAGGACTATCACATTTTCATCACCAACCTAGTTCATTTGAGTTCTTTGTTTGTTTTGTCCTCTAATTCACCCTTATTTTTCTCTTTTCTACTTTGTCTTCGTGAGCATATTCCTAATCCCCCTGGCTTGATCTTTTCTTTGCCTCATTTCCCCTTTGTTAACATTGTCTCCCCCTTCTCTTGGTCCTGTTTTCATCCTTGTTTTATTCCCTTTACAATCCATCTCCTTTTATTCCATTTTTACGTTTTGTCTTCCCATCCTTAGGCACTTTTACACCCTTTCTTTCTGCTAAATTTTCCTATAATACTTTCTTTTTTCTCTCTGTCTGTTCTAGATCCGCTTCCCTCAGTTCTACAGTGTGTGGATTTTTCATTTGGCTACCTTCCTCTCCTCAAAATGGTATCTCAGAGTCTCAGAGGGACAGATAACTCAGAGACGTAAGCACTAGCACAGGAATTAAACTCCACAGATACCTTAAATTCAGGCCCGTCCCACTTGGAATATCACACACACACACACGGACATTTAAAAGAAGCTCATTGCGATGGCCAGGCAAAGCACTGAAAAGTAAGTGAGGGCAAGATGTAGCTGTACCCCTTAGGCATATATCTCAAGATACATGATCACGTATTCCTTTTTTTGCTAGCGGATCCTTAGGTCACAGGTTGACAGCACTCAAGCCAAAAGTAACTATACTCTGTCAGTGCTTTGCTCAATGTATTGTTTATTACCTGCCATTCTAAATGCTGAATTCTCAATTTCTTCATGTGTTTTTCTGTGGAATTCGTCTCCAGTATATTTGAGTATTTCAGAAATATCAATTCACTTATCTTCACACAGTCCTTGTGAGGTGATGGGATAGTGCTACTCCCACTCTATACTCTGGAGCTGAATTATGCACCATCCAGAAGAAATTGTCCACTGGAGCATACCCTATGAGAGATGGTTAGGGCCCCAGTTTCAGAGTAGTAGCACTTTGAGTGTTTGAGCACTTTTCTTGTTGACTGCAGTTTCCTTCTGTGCACACACCACATCAGGATCCCAGTTACAGATTATTGCCTTTCAAAACCTTTCCTTAACTGGCTCATTCTGAATTACAAGAACTAGAACTTGGTGTCCGAGGTAGAATCTAGTTCTCTTTGGCTACTTTCACTTGTCCTAACTGAGAGACGAGATTTCCCTTTCTGCAGTCCCTGCCTTATTGACTATGAACCTTCCAGTTCTTGAAACAAATAAGGCAGGGAGGTTCTGCAACAATGTTTTCTGTGTCTACAGACTACTGTATCTATGTGGAACAGATCTGTCATGTTCCTGAAGTGACAGGCGAAAATACCCCGAGTGATAACTTCAATGGGATGCATTAATGGTTGCGTGGACAGTGTTAGTTTTAGCACTGTGTAGTTTTAGAGGGCTTTAATTAGCCACTAGAATGATGTTTTTTCAATGTATTTTTTTTTAAGACAAAATTTTAGAATTTCAAAATGGAAGAACCAGAAATTGCCACAAATGAAAATATGTGGTCCAAGTGATGCCATATGTAGCAATTGCTGGTTCTAGAGACTCCGTTGATTTTTACTATTGCTCTCAAGGCACTTGATGTGCATCTTGTTCATTAGCTGTATTGAGCTTTATAGATTAGACAGGAGTGGTAAATGCTAGCTAATCTGTGGCAAATAGAAGGTTTGTGTTGTGGGAGGTTTTTTCCAAAGAGCAATTTGTTGTGGAACAAATCACTTTGTGCAGATGCTCTGTTCCAAAAAAAAACTACTTCATTTCTCACAAGGCACAGCAAAATTGTCCCATCTTAAAATCACTTGCTCTATGGAATTATTCCTGAATAATTAGTTACTCTTAAAGAGCTATTCAGAAATATTTTTGCCGGTCAATTTACCCTGTGTTGACAAGCCTTAATACTTAGGTCTTTCAATTTAAATAATTAGGCGAAGCTAAAGAAAACTTTCAGCAGCCAGAACTTCTTCAGTTATAAAAGTTACTCACATGGGCAGAATTTTTACAAGGTATTTGGAAAACTTCTTTAATCCTAATTTCCACTTTTAGTCTTGATGGTCTCAAGGCTTAGGTGGACTTTCCAATTTTTGTGTAAATAAAAATAAACCAGTACGAGTAAACGGCAGGCTTGATCATATAATTGCTTGATGTGTATGAGCAACTTTGCCTGTGTGAGCAGACCTAACAGGATTATTTGTGTGAATACAGTTACTCTGTAAAAATTTGCTACCTTAAACTTGAAAATACCTAAGGAAGAATTTTGTATGAAATGGTCTCTGCTGTTTAAATTTGGTGTTGAATTAGAAAGATAGCTTCCTATGATTTATTTATTTTTTTTATCTCTTTGGTGACATAGGGGGGTGCACTTCTTGGAGGCATCAATGCCTTACACACCTCATTTCCAGAAAATCCAATGGCGCAATACCGAACACAGTGTGAACTCATATTGGAGCGACTGGAGCTGCACGACCTTCTGCACAAAGAGCTACAAAGACTTGACAGGTAATAATATGCAGAATAACAAAACAATTCAATAGCAAAAAAGAGTTGTTTGGCAATAATATCTGGAGAGGGTCTAAAAATAGAATCAGACACTGGGAAGGGACTTGTTCTTTAGAGGACATGGATAAGCAGGGAGATTGTTTTAAAGAAGTACTCTAAGATCATCACAAGATCATTTCTCCCTCTGGGTTATGGAATTTACAAACAATTTAAGAACATTTTAATCATTCCCAACCCATATCTCAATTCTATGCTCAGATAAGTTTCAGCAGAGTTTCTTAGGGTCAAAATGCCAGATTCTGTAGCTGAGCAAATAATTTTATATAACTTTTTGTTACTTGCTTGGTAAAATACAGCAGATCTGCTTCATATTTTTTAAGCCTTCTTTTGTGCTGGGCTTGTCAGGATCCTTCCCTTTCAGTTAATCGAAAACATAAGCCTGAATCAAAGTTCTGTTCTTTTGGGTGGTTTGTCTTTTGTACACGCTGGAATTTTCACTCTTTCTTCTCTAGTTTTCAGCTCACTGCAATAATCTTTGAAAAGTTTATTTGCTGTTATTAACAGAAAACTTTTAACGTACTGAGGGTGAGAGGAAAACACTAGGATTGGAAGGAAATAAAATATAAAAAAAAAATAACATTTGTTTCCCGAAATGAGATTAGGCTCTAAAGAAACTCATACTTTTTATTGTTAAAGGAAGAGAAAAGATTAATGTTATCGAAGCTAATGGAATAAGAACAGCTGAGAAAACACACCTTTTCCTTTAAATATTTTTCAGACTTATTTTGTAAGTCATAGTAAGGACATCTTAAATAACCACAGAGGCAATAAAAGCAGAAGAAAATGGGATATCTCCAACAGACAGACAAAAGCTGGTTTTAAAACAAAGCTAGTTTTAAAACACAAGGGATCATAGAAATGTAGGATGGGATGGGAGATCAAATACAAAGAGAGGATCAGGTCTGTGTTTGAGCTTCCTGGCAGGGGCTTGTGTTATTTGCTCCAAAGGCCTTCTAATGAAGAGGATTTTCCATTGCCATTGGGTGGTCTGTTCGGTTCTTGTTCCATCCTAATGCTCATAAAGGTTTTCCCAATATTCCACTGGATCCCCTGTGCCGCAAATTAAGCTGATTTCTTCTTCCCACTCTTAAGTACTTAGAGTATACTAAATGAATGCCTTCTTTAAAACAACCTGTTCTGTATTAGAAGACTTGTCCCGTGCATTCTCCCTAAACTGTATTTCAGTAAAGCAAGCATTTGTCTTTCAGCCCTTCTTGATGAGTCAGGTAATTTCTGCTGCTTTCCAAAAAAATTTAAGAATAAGCCTATTAGTAAATAATGATAATAACGATTCTAAAACGTACATATCGATATAGTGTTTTCTCTCTCATATAGCAGAGGAACTGCTTATAATGCATAGGAATCCTTTCACCCACACTAATGCAGTCATTTTTGTGATGGAATGTGGCTGCTCTTCACTATGGTTAGAATGACTATTTAGCAAAAAGTAGAATACTATCTCCTTTGAAAATTATATGGTTAGGTACAATAGACAGAATATCAGCCATACTGAGATTGGAGGGAGCCCTCATTCTAGCACCTCTGTTGTTTTGGAGGACCCTAAGAATATCAATAGCCACAGGCAGTGATAATTAAGTTTTATAGGTGATCTGAGATGCTTTCACTCTGTCACGTGGAGTTTTTGACATGTTGTGTCCGTAGTCATTGTGAGAGAAAACCACCAGCAACTGCTATTCCAGTAATACCTAGGTTTTCCATTCTGATCACTTGAGACTTTACCTTACTCAGGATAAAATCTAATGAGGTTCCCATTTTAGAAGATAAACATACAGAATATGTAATCCCTAAGGGACTCTAGCAATGGCTGTAAGTAGTGCAAAGCTGGTTTTTTGGGCGGGGTTTTTTGTTTGATTTTCCAAGGAAATGAAGTTTAGGTGGTTACTTTCTCTGTCCTTCTGCCTGTCTTCTGTTGGGTACACTAAATTCTGCCACTTACTGTATAAGGTGCTGAAAGATCACAGACTGCAACACAAGCTTTTGGAGCTAAATGTGAAACCTAATAATTCTCTTTTGTGACCTACAATATTTGTAGTTTTTCACCATTTGTACATATGAAGCATTGCTAATGCAATAAAGAAAGAAAAAAAGGATAAATACATTACTATTGCTTTTTTTTTTCATTCCATAGATTACAAAAGGATAATTCATGCCAGCTGCAGCCTGAAGAGACAAGTTTGAGTACTACTACAGCATGCTTGAACAAGGATATGTTTGGGCAGTCAAAGCAAATGTCTCAGTCAGAACCTTCAAATCAAGAAGAGAATAACTCCAGGCCACAGCCTTCTTTGCCTGAAGGCAACTGTGAAGGGAATATACATGTAGAACCCTTGTGCAACCCAGCACACGGTGATAACAAAAATACAAACCACTTGATTAAACATAGTAAGAGAGGTGATGATGGCAGCCTGGCATGGTTTGACAGCCTGGAAGAGAGCAACATTGGTGGTGAAGAAACTTTTCAGAAAAAGTCTCCGGTGCCCAAGATATCTCCAAATATCTTGGCTTCAAAAACCCTGTCTAAAACATCCTGTTCTGAAGAAAGAAGTGCTTCAATACCAAGAAAGGGAAATGGAATGAGCGAGTCACTAGCAACTGTGAATCTGCACGCTCCGTTGGAACAGGACAAAGTCTCCAAGATAAGCAAGGAAAGGACTGAAGAACACAACTGTTTTTCTTCAGAAGCAGATGTTCAAGACCCAGCATCATCAAGTGCTAGTGTGCAGGATTCAGTTATTACACAACGAGTTTCTAAAAGCTGTCAGAGACTGCGCACGGAGAAATCACGTGGATTCTTTACAAGTACACAGGACCCCGAGGCAAAGGCCATTCCTTCAGTATTACCTGCATCTGGCCTGCTGGATATTTCAAGTGATACAGATTCTGTATTAGGGGAGGAAAAGAGCAGTGTATCTGTAGCAGCAAAAACAACAATTTCCATGAGAAAACGAAGTAAAGGTCAAGTAGTAAAGGAAACAAAAGTAGTAAGTTCCCATGAGCCTGAAATCCTTGACAGTGAAAGTCCTCCAGCAGCCAAACTAGCTAAATTTTCTTTCAAACCAAGGACAAAACTTGATCATTCTTCAGAGAAAAAAAATGAAGAATTTTCTCTTTTTCAGAGTGAAACTATTTTTAAGTCTGGAGAGCAGCTCCAGGGAGAGCCGCTGCCGGAAGAATGCTGCCCCCCTGAGAAATCCAAGATGACATTGACTCGCTTAGGAAAAAATAGTTTGGAAAAACCATTAATTGATAATAAAGGGAGAGAAGAGCAACAGAGTCAGGCCTTAGGGAAAGAGATCAGAGGAAATGCAACAATACGCTCTGGTGTCAGTTCTGATGCTGTGTCATCTCCACCCACTGAAAAGAAAAGTGAGGGGGAGGAGAAACGCGGCGGCCCAAGCACAGGGAAGGTGCGCTCCAGCACATTAGCCAAACTGTCGACATTCTCCTTTGCATCACGTCCTGAGTCAAAATTGGAAACCTCACCTGCTATCAAGGAAAGCCATAGCCCACTGCTGAAGGTGCATGTGAGCAATCCTAGCAGAAGGAAGAGTTTTACATTGGGAAATGCTAGTAAAGCCAATGTGGTCACACAGAAATCTCTCTTTTCAATAGCAGAGCTAGATGATGCTGCATTAGATTTTGATTGGGATGAAGAGGTTAGGAAAAATCCAAGCACGTAACATGTATATTTTCCAGATTACTGAGCAGGCAGTTCTCCTGAGTCTCCATCCTTCTATCAATTGTATCCGTAATTTACAAAGCATTAAAAAATAATCTTCCTGGAGCTCTGTTGATACCAATGAACATACTTTCTTTAAGGGCTGTATACTTTACTTTAGCTAAGGACTGCACATATACTGCAGGCCAATGTGGCTTTTAGTTTTGTAAACTTTTCCCAAGACTGCTTATACTGGTTGACTGTTTCAGTTGAACTGATGTAACTTGAAGACTTGTATGATTATGTTCATATATCCAAAGTATAGTGAATCTTGCAGAAGAGCAGGCTTAATTGACTGTTATCCTTTGTTTCATGTAATAGTTAGAACTATACATGATTGAGATTATCCTTCCAAATTACTATGCCACTTTAGAAAAATTATGATGCTAAAGTGATGTCATTATATTTTGTTCATCTATATATGCTGTTTGTCTCAGCGTAGTTAGCAATATTGTGATTTATCATCATGCTGTAGTAAGTATTTCTGTATTATCAATATCATGACAATTTTGCTGCATCTCTGGTTACTGTGCTCCTTGACACACTGCTGATGTTGAAGACATGGATCAAGAGCTTTTTGTTCCTAGTTTGTTTTTTTTTATTATTATTTCGATTTTAAATACACTAGTTCAGATATCTGTCTGTGTTCTGGGTCATTTTATCAAAACCCAACTCTGTAATAACAGTTCTTCACTGCAGAGGGAACAAATTTCAGGTGATTGAATGGAAGTCTCAGTAACCAGGGTAACTTTAATGCAGGCATTAAGCCCTGACATATAAGCTACACTTCAAACCTAGCAGCATGATGAAGAGCTACTGTAGCGTAACTTGATTCTGACTCGGATAATGTTTACTTGACTATTTAAATTGTGATTAGAATTTTACTGTATCTGATGTGCAGTTCATCTTCGGTACCATGCTTCATCCTACGTCATTCATTTGTCTAATGGGAAATTAATCTACTAATGCATTAGATGTTTACAGAGAAAGGTAAGCCTTAAATTTCTTCCAGTGACTTGCCTAGTATGTTTCTTCTGTATTTGAATTCTCTGCATAATATTCTTGTTATTACCTGCAAGGTAAACAGAGAATGGAATGGTTGCTTACAGCACAGTAAATCCTTTGAGAGGCCTGCTAGCACAAAGAAGATCTGATTCTCTCTTGATTTGCTTAAATTTAGAAGTAGCTCCCTTGAAACCAAGTGAGTTAAAATGTAAAATTTCAGAGAATGAGAGAGTGTGAGGCCCAAGTACTTTGGTGTGATACAGTGAAATCATGAGAACAGTACTTACAGTAGTTGACTTACTGTTAAGAGTTTGAGAAAATGACAGAAGCATTACTGTCCACACTGATTGTGTGGTAGTTTGTCCACCTTCCTCCCAGAGCACAGAGCCTCCCCTTCCTGTTCCTTCTCAGAAAGACCTGCGCCAGGATGAGGGTGATGTGCACTCATGATCCTACTGCCCATGGAAATCAGAAGTTTCCTACAGGATGCTGTGTCTACGCTGAAACTGAAGATGGGTCAAGAATCCTGGAGCTATTAGCATTTGTGATGGTCTTCCTACTTGAGCTTTCACAGGCTAGCTAAAGGCATACTTTTTCATCACCACTGGAGCTGCATCAGCCCCTTGCATGTTCTTATTTATAATGAAAAATCCTCCTTGCTAGATGTTTGGTTTGATGGATGTTACTAGCTGGCCAGTGCAAAGCAGAACATAGCTACTGGATACTCACAGTCAAGCATCAAGAGGTTTTTTTATCATGCAAAATGATAAAAAAATTAATCAAGAGAAATTTCATCCACCTATGCTGGAAGTATTGTTTTATTCATCACTTCACTATAGATCAGTAGCTAGGTCCTCATCTAGTGTAATTTGCTGTGTAAAGTTGTGTGATGAACTGCTCCCAAGAACTGCAGGACCTTTCCCTAAATATTCTTTTGTGGGAGGCTAGTTGACTTCCTTCCCTCTGCCCAGTGGAAATTAGAACTGTCTTGAAATCAGCCGTGTCATAGTGGCACAAAACTGAGGTGAAAGTCAAGCTCAGAATTCTCTTCATATTCTCCATGCTTGTGTTTGAGAAGGTTCTGTTTTTTATATTCTGCTTGTTTCAACATTCTTGCACTGTAAGATCTGCCTGAGGGTCAGAGAAACTACACGGTGAAGCAGAGCAGCCGTGTTTCAGGAAAGCTGAAATGCCAGGTAATGCCGAGGGCTGTCTTCCTTACTCATGAAACGTGCGAAGTCTCATGAAGCAAGGGAATGCCCAGTTAGCAATAACTGTGAAAACTGGGCACTCACATTCCCGTGGTGTCCTCAGACCTGTGCAGCTGCAAATCACTGCAGCTGAGTACATGGAAGATAATTAAACCAAGTTTATTTTTTCCTAGATGAAAACTATTTCCTCTGATCCAGTAAAACTCAGGCTAGAATACTGAGGTACTGTATGTCCCACAGCTTTTCCAGTCATACAGTACTAATCACATTTGTGGTCTAGGTCAGCAGTTTGGCTGATAAAATACTGCTAAATCCTAAATCTCACTTAAGATACTCTGTGTTCTGGGGGCAGAGGAAACAAGGAAGTCGTAGAGGTTCACTCCCCTTCTTGCTGAGGACATCTGAGAACCTAAGACCTCCTACATTTTAGCACCTATCTTTACTAGATTGCAAGTCAAGCTTGCATCCCTCAAAATGATGCCTTTAAGAACATCAGGACAAATTTGATAATGCCAGGAGACTTTTCTAGATCAGTGAAGACATTTTAATTGCCTACAGAGTTACGTAGCCCTAAAAAGAGCACGGCTGGGTTGCTATCTACCACTCAGATATATTTTACATATCCAAGTCCAAACAGATACTGTAGAATTTAGGCAGTGTCTTAATGGTTAATAATTTTGGGGAGATAGTATGTTAGGTAGTATATCAGTAAAAAGAAAGTTCTGTCTTCACATTCCGCAGATTGGAAGTAGTGGTTGTATTTATGAAATGGAATTGAGCAGAGGTTTTTGAGATCTGCAAGATCTGCTTCTCCCTTTCATGTAACATGAGAAACTGAGCAAAAGTAAAAAAGAATCAAGGAAGGATACTGCAAACTCTAGTCACTCTGAGGTCACTCTGCCTGGAAGGCCACTTGGGCAGCTTTGTTTCCCAGTTAGAAGCAAAGAAGAGGAGGCACGGGAGCATTCTGTTCAGCTTTCAGAAAGGCCCGTCTTTTCTATACTAGCAGAAAGAAACCACCTTTGTCCTTTCATACTCTGTCTGCAAAGAGGTCCTAGTCGTCCAAGTGTGTTGGGTAAGTAGGCAAAGAATAAATTTGGAAGAGCAGATACTACTGAGATCTTTCTCTACCAGATCAGTTGAAATGCTGCTGTTGTGGTATTGCTTCTGATTCATAGCATGAACTCAGAGCATTCGAGATAAATGAGAAGCACGCAGTAATAAGGCAATTATACCTGCTGCTCATTTACTCTATCCCTTACCATTGCCGTTGCTACAGAACGCATTTATCAGTGTCTTGTCAGGGAACATTGCTAACGCCTTTCCCTTTTTATACCAACTTGCCCCACAAACAATCATATGTTTTAATGTTTTTTTAGTGCTACGATAGCCCAATGATGGGAGGATTTAATCCATTATGGCAGTGACAGTCTGCAGGGCTAACCAGCAGATGAATTTCCTCTGCGAGTAGTTTGTGCAGTCAGTGGGCAGATGAGTCACTTCCTGCCAGCCTGTCTTCCTGGCCAGGCACCGAGCCGTTATCTCCTTCATCCTTTAACAATTCCCTCTCTGAGTTTATGATCTAAGAACATGTCCAATGTGTCATCTCAGGGTGACTATGTACAAATATCTATCAAACCAATTATTACTGTGGAATACACTGGTATTTTATTAAGCTGTGTTTTATCTTTATGAGTCTGGTTCATTAAAGGTGAATACATGTGGTACTGTCTTAAAACCCAGTCGAACCAAACTTTAGAAGTCACTGGTTCTAGCAGCGTGTGGATCAAATCCTCGTTTGTGAGCAGCAGTGAAATGCTGTTGTTAGATATTCAGTTGCCAAACTCCATTGCCTTGGTTGAAATCAGATTACTTCTTGTCAGCATGGGACAAGATCATGGTTTTACTGGCAGCTATCCTGTGGCAGTGTTCTCCTGGATGGCCCATGCAGACATGCTGATAAGTCAAAGGTAGGTAGCATGCAAAAAACCCAACAATTTAATTGTATTTTTATATTGGTTTATTATATTTTAGTGTAAAAAAATACCTAATCATAATTATTTTAATCCTCCTGCATGGCACTTTTGCTGAGGAAGGCACAGCCTTGGCTGATACGAGACTGGACTGAAGTGAGACCCACACTCCTGTGAATTAGGAGCCCAGGTAGGATATTCTAGACTGTCATGAGGTTGCTCCACTTAGCGCCTGAATCACTCCCCATTTGCCAGTACAGGGAAGGGGGAGCTGTGAGTAATCGTTCTCTGTGGTTTCATACATCACTGGTTGTTTTACAGACCTCTCTGACAGCCTGTCTCCTCTCTTTCCTAGCTGAAAAATCCTGCTGAAAGAGGCTTCCTAGGGAGTCTTCCCCTCTACTCCCCATTTACAGAAACAGGCTATTGGCCATGCCCAAGGCTTATTTTCCGAGTCAGGTGCTATTGACGGCAGTCTTCATAAGGTGAAGACAAACTAAAAAGCTGTGCCTGGTTATACAGCCACAGGTTATTTCCAGATCTCTATTGGAGTCTTCACCTGTTATTTTTTTAAATGCTTTTAATTTTTAAATCTTTTTAGTGCTTTTTAAAATTTTCCACCTTAATTCATCTCTTCATTTATTGCTTACCTCACTTGCAGATGAGTCTCAGCACGCTACGTAGAGCAATCTAGTATTTGTCATCCATTTGTTGCAGGCAGTGGTGCAAAAGTGACATTTAAGACAAATAGTGCAATCCATAGACCTTTATGGGAAACTTCCCCAAAATGAAAAGGCAGTACAGCAGAAAGGAGCTGGTTTTCTATCTGATTTTCTTCTAATGTTTTTGACCTCTTTAACTTAAACAGTTACACTGTTAAGTGACACTTAATAATCAGTTCCAGTCCTTCAGGATCATCTGAAATTCTTCCTGGAGATAGTAGGGTATGTGGGTATTTGCTGCCTTTCAAGACCTTACAGCACTTACGAGTACAAAGCTGTGGTTCATGACCATCTTATAGTCCAGTCTTGCTGGAGACCCTTGGCAATGCTTCATCAGACTTAGCCTGCAACTGCTGCCATTGGTTCCTTACCCTTTGAGATGCCTCCTCACCTCCTTCCCTTCCTCCCAGACCCTTGTTGCCCTCTTTCTCTGCAACTCGGGACTGTTGTCACTGCCTGGTCCTGCAATGTCAGTGCAGCTCTCCTCAAAACTCCCCTGAGAAGTATTGCCCATCTTATTTAGGCACTTCTGAGGTGGATACCTAGTTCTTAAGCTTGTAAGGAGACCTATAATAGGAATCACTTGCCATGTAAACAACTTACAAAACTAGCTGTCAGTTCTTCTCATCATTATGAAAATTGTAGACATGACACAAAAAATGTGGCAGAAGACAAACTGAAAAAGGGAGCATGCACCATGTGTATCAGCTACTCTGCTAACACATTCCTGCGCTGACCACCAGCTAGTCTTACTCCAGTGTATATGCTGCTTTTTGTTCTAAATAACTAGTAAGCAGAAAAAAACCCTGCACGGCTGAGTTTGCATGTTGCTCATGTTATTGTCAGGACAGCAGTTTGAATGTCGTGATTCTTGCCAGATACGTAGATTAATGTGTTAAATATCATAATGTGATGTGCACTAGGATTACGAAACCAAGTAAACTAAAGCCAAAGGCAAGGTAAAGTCAATATAAACTGAACTGAAACTTCTAATTAGTGGATTCACAGTGAGCAGATCTCCCAAGTGAGGACTTATACCATCACATTCTAGAGGGGATGTATTTATTGATGGGAAGATGAGGTAAACAGGGTATTAAGTGCTCTGTATTTCATGTGAATGAGGCAATAGCTTCATTAATAATGAATGCTAATTATGTCATCTCCCTTAGGTATCTGTATGCCTTTGCTTATCAATACTTTCCTTCCTGTTAGACAGAAGACTGTTAGTAGTTCCAAGGAATAACATTGTCCTTTACTGGCTAAAGAGCACAGCTACTTTAGAAAAGACTATGAAAATGTTTCTTATCGTTTGATTATTCTGAACAAATATGTGTAATTACAATTGCACACATAAAAATTATATGTGCAATTGTATAACTGTATATACACAATAATATATGCATAACAAATGCATATTGTGTAATAATGCAAATATTATTGTACAAATAAAATGTATTGCTGCAATGTAACTTAGGAAGATATATCCTTTGGAGCAATGACTTTTCAATCAGTAACATTTCCTAACTTGAACTTTATAGTCATGAGATGACAGTTACAATAAGATTATGTAAAAAGGCAAGGAAAGAAGTGCATGTGTCATCAAACTCCCCAACAGAAAAGCTCGTACAAGCAAACTCTACATGACTGCAATCACTCACAAGATGTTTGGCATCTTCCGAATAGCAGATATCACGTCCCAAATCACTCTCTTGCTCGTGTCAACGTAACTCCGTACTCCTTGGCAACTGAAAGCAGGGGTGAAGAACAGTGGGAGCTGCTAGTTCCTAGATGTAGTCATCTTCCATGTTCAGCAGCATCCTTCTGTTGTTCATCACTGCCAAATACTACTAGGTGAGCGCATCACGTATTTCCAGAAATGTCACTTGCCTTTGTCCTGAAGTGTTTTCCTTCTCTGTTCAAGGTACCTGCTAGTCACAAAGCCATTGTTCATCTGTCAGAACAAAACATCACACAGAAGAGAAGCAACAGCTCCATACCTTCAGCATGAGAGAGATTAGTCAGCAATTTGAGCAGCTGCACCTGCAGTTCTGCTTCTA
Organism: Ardeotis arabs; assembly: GCA_011801015.1. NCBI lineage: Eukaryota > Metazoa > Chordata > Aves > Otidiformes > Otididae > Ardeotis > Ardeotis arabs. The sequence continues at coordinate 10,228 of JAAGAY010140661.1, read as the reverse complement.
GCCCATCTCAGTGGTCTGGAAGCAATGGTCTGGTTCAAGGAAGCAGGCAGCTTCACTCTCACTCTACACTGCTACTAGGGTAGCAGCTTTACTCCATTCCCTCTTTCATGGAGATGTGGAGGTGTAAAAATGCCTATATTTGAATGCCAGGGTGCCTATGCACTACAGCAATGTTTTTTAAAGAGGTTCTTGCTCATCACAGATTGATCTCAGAAACAGAAGGCCTGCTGCTAGGAGACAGAGCTACCCACTACCAGCTCCAAAATTCAACAAGGTGAGCAGCCTGCAGTGGAGAGGAACCCAAAGCAATACGGGATGCCAGTTGGCAGAGCTACTCACACATCAGCATAAGCATCAGGTGATATGCTCCAGCCCAGTCTGTGGGTCTGGATGGACACTGCGCTGCCAAGTAAGCAGGTGTGTGCAGATCTGTGCTGAGCACCGTGGCAGTGCAGCCTCGCTGCAGCTGGTACTCTTTTCTCAGAGTCATAGATACTGTACTTACGCAAGCAGTCTCAGCTTTCACCTATGCAACACCTAGAGCTAATTATGACCATGGGAAACCTCAGAAATATTAAACATGAAGGCTAAAAACTAGAGGAAATGCTGAGAGTCACCTAGTCTACTTTGGTATTCAGAGGTAGGATAAACTCCCCCTAAACTATGGCAAGTGAACTTTTTTTTATTGTAAAAAATACTTTTTACAGTGTCTGGTTTACAGTTTCTGAATATTTATGACTGCTCTACTATATAGCTAGTGATTAACAGCATCACTGAAAGATCTTCTCATTGTTTAAATAAATAACAAAGACCCAACCCTAAATCATTTTAAATATAGCATAAAATGTTAGGAAGATTGAAAACTTCGAAGGCACTAGTGGGTCATTCCAGTTTCTGCAAGAATCAGAGGGAATATTTCCAGTGACTTCAGTGGGATAATTTTCTAATGACCTTCACAAGATTCAGCTCAGCAGCATATATTTATGGGTCCATTATCCAATTATCAATATTCATAGCTAAGTAGCCTTCTAATCTTTTGAAATAAACCTTTTCTTCAAGCAAACTGGAACTAAAAATACACTGTTCTCTTAGTGAACACAGAAAATAAGGGTCTTTTTCCTGTATTACTGATTTTAGAATGTAAATTAAATTGTTCAGAAGCTGGAAGTTAAAGTTCCATCTCTAATCACCTCTCAGTGGTGTCACTGAAATGATGATATAATCTAAAGTAATCATTAGATTTGAAATTATCTTATTCTGTGAAGTGCTATCTTGAATTAATCAGCTGTTCCTGTAATTATATTGTGGCTCTCCCATTAGTATTTTATCAGCCTCATTGTAGGCTGTATACGACCACTATTAAAATTTTTACAGGCTACAATTTAACGTGCAGACTTCAGGTTGGTTGGAATTTATTGCAGCTTAACTGCAAAAACAGTGGGCTAGCTACAAGAAAACAAGCAGAAAAGTTCTATAATCTATTTCAGACCCCTTTAATCCCCTCAGAAAATACTTGAGCATAATGACATTTTACCTTGTAAAGTTAAAGCTATTTGATATTAATCACAAAAAAAAGCTGGAGTAGAAAACTATAATTTTTGCAGAGAAGATTGTTGCATACAGAGCAAAAGCATGTTCCAGAAAAGCTTGAGTCTCAGCTTTGATCCCATGCGCTTTGGAGGCTATTCTGCAAACCTTCCAGTAATGACAATGCCTGCAGGGCAATAGGAGATCAGCCACTGCCTATCAAAATGGAGAGGTTCATTTTAATCTCTGAGAATTTTGATTTAACAGCCCTGAAGTTCTAAGCAAAGTGAGCCAATTGATACAAAAAAACCCCTGAGCTCTCTTTGAAGATAATGAAGACAATGAAACATGAGCAATACCTTGGACATACACTGTTGCTGATGTCTGACTGTGTTGTCTCACTTGTTTGGTTGTTTTTTAACACACACACCTGAAATATCCGTGTGATTGTGTTGTGTGGCACATTGAGCCTGGTTACAGCTTACAACAGCAAACTCTGAACCTCTGCAGTGCAATTTACATACATGGCAATAAGAAAATACTTTTAATAAAAATGAGGGAAGTTCTAGACCACATAACAGTTAAATAAGCTGTATAAAGGACGACTATAAACCCCTATACCTAGTTTCTTGGTGGTGTGTGCTTGTGCTATTTCACACAGCATTTTCCGTGTCTTCTTCCTGATTGACTTTGTTTATACTTAGTAAGGCAGACTCTAACATATATTAAAATAGTCACATAACATGAGTGCACATATATTAGGAATTCATGGAAGAATGGAGTGACAGGGGCGTACGCTTCCATTAAACATTTGCGTGCGTGCACTACACATTTGCCAGTCCTGAAAACAAACTCAGAAGAAACCTTTTCTTTCCTTGTTAGAGGAATGTTGTCTTTCTCTCCAATGTAAAGTCAAATATCACAGACATATGCTCTGATAACCAATGTAGTAACTTTTTTTTTAAACACAGCAATACATGAAATTAGTTAAGTGATAGTCAGCAGTCGGAGAGAAGGGAAAGCAGTTGTGAGTGAAAGTTGATGTAGAACCAGCAGAGGGAGCTCCAAAATTTGAATTCTTTTTTTTTGCAGCGACAAACGGCCTTGGGTAGGCGGCTGTTGTGAAAAGTCCTCGTCGGTCAGTGACCGCAGAGGCTGGCTGCCGTGTTTCGTCCCTGGTCCCAGGAATCAAAACAGCAAAATTATGTCACATTTCTTTGGGTAGGAGTACTCTCCTGACATGCTTAAAATATAATTTAAAAGGTCTTTGTAGTATCACTGTTTGTTGGAAGAAATAATTGTAGTATAATTGTAAGATCTTCCACTTATGAAATGATATGCTAAACTCTTTCTTAATATATTACATGTCTGCACTGTTGTCCTTATTACCCGAATCCATTGCACTTAACAGTAAGCCATGATGGAGAGCCAGACTGTGACATTAAATGCTCTCTTCCAAACTAAGACATATGGTATTTCAACAGGGTGCCCTGGCCTGGGTCACAACATGTTTTCTTATTTTTAGAATTAGTTCCAATATGATGGATGCCAGGACACTGGAGGGACATGAAGCACGGAGTCAGCTATGGAGTGCTTTCTTCATGATCAGGCCAGCAAACTTGATATGCCTTAGCAGTCCTCCCTGGCATGGACTCACACAGACCTGGACCCTTTGGGCACTACTCCTTCCTCAGCTCAGGGTAAGGAACTGTCCTGGCCAAGGAGAAATGTTACTGGAAATGATTTCACTGTCACCATCTCAGACTGAAAACCAGCATGGTTGTGGAATGAGCTGGTCAGGCTCTCTCCAGATCTCTTTGCTAAACGTAGTCACGGACTGCTTCTACCTTTAATTATTTCTTTCAGCAAAAGGAACTTGAGAGAAATTAAATACCTTCTGAGCACAATGTATTATCACTGAGAGCTGCACAATTTAAAGTTTCTTGTCAGCAGTGGATGGCTTTGGTACCTCTCATCCTTTCCTCAACAACATGCTTAGGTATTAGCATGAGCGTTAAGCTGATTAACATTAGCTTAATTGGTAGCAAACCAGGTTTGAGCTGAATGATCTTGAAAACTCCTTCTTCTTGAGTGTTACTGTGAGAGACTTCTTCTCTCTCTGTGAAACAGGAAAAAATGTTTTATTCTCATTCTCTTTTACTGATAGCAACACACAAATCTGTCTGAATTATACACAAACAAACAAACAGCTTTGACCAGTACTATAACACCAGTAATTACCAATACCTGCTAAAAAGTCCTTTTGGAGATTTCTCTCTCTTCTATTTCTCTGATCTCTAGAGTGGTATTGCCAACTTCCCTGTATCGTATGCATTTATTAACACACTTCTTCCAAAGGGAGACAGGAGTAACACGCTTCCTGTAACTGCCCACATTTGCATTTCTTTACTCCTGGTTTCTGATGAAGTATCTACTATTCATCAGCTTTTTCTAGTGGCCTATTAATGTTTTGGCTAAGGAGACTTATTTAAAATGCTTTCCTGCCTTTCCAATGCTTGTTTGCTGGGTGATTAAAACTTCACAGAATTCAGCCAGTTTGCTTCCTCCCTCCCATACCTAACACACCTGGTACTGATGACAGTCAACTTATGAGCAAGACTGGTCTTGAACCTAGGGGATTATCAAAGCTTTTGTCATGCACTGATACTAGGTTTAAATTGAAACTCCAGCACCTATCTGCATATAATCCTTGATTGCTTTTAACGTAAGTCAATGGTTTCTTAATAAGTAGGCCTTCACAGCTTGGTTTGCAATTCCTCCCAATGGGCACCTCTACCCTGTTGGCTGCGCCTGGGTCTCAGGCTGTGCTGGGGACCAGCTGTGCCTGCTGGTTACGATGCCGTGAGGAGCAGTGCTTAGGTGTGGCCCAAAGCAGGAGCAGAGCCTGGGGAGCCTGTGTATATCTGACACTTAAGCAGAAGTTCCAGGCAGTTTGACATCACATCCAGGAGCAGGCCCGAGGGCACTGCAGACCTGCCCACCAGCAAATACGTAAGCACCTTGGTGCAGGTGCTTTGAGCCCAGAGTTCAGCGGTGAGTGACCACAGAGAGACTGTGGAAGCTTCATCACTGAAGGTCTTAAAGACAAATTAAACAAACATTATCCATTGTCTTGGGGCAAAACAGTGCACTGCTGGGGTCACTCCTGAGATTCCCTTCCTCTGGCGCTATGATGAGGGCAGAAAGCACACGTCACAGGCATTGACAGACACAGAGGTAAGCCAGTGCAGATATAACTCCAGGTCTTGTATCTCATTATACTGTGTATTTGCCAGCAGTGTGCCTCATACAAAGTAAAGACACACAAGTTGCACATTTTAAACAGTTAATTGTCCATTCACTGAATAAGTCCAATTCTGAGTCAAGGAACTCTGTTTCTGCTCACTGTTCAGGACTCAAGATAGCATGGTTACTTTTGAGAATGTGAGTAAAATGAAGTGCTTTATTTCAAACACATTTCCTGTATACCTAAGTTAAAATTATGTTTCCAAAAGGCTTTGTTATTAGAAGAAGTTGGTAAATGATGAATATGTTAACTTCAGATCTCTAACTACTTTTAAAAGATGAATTCTAGAAAACACCTTATCAAGTTTATTTAGAAATTTCAAAGCTTTAATGTAAACATCATACAGCTGCTTTTAAAAAACAATCCAGATATAGAATCTTTATCTCTACTCCTAGCATGCTAAACTTCTGTCAGTTTACCTAAACTAAGTAAAAACATTTGCTTCATGAAGTCAGGGTTCCCAAACCAATATTACTGATAGACTCTTAGTCCAATTTAATTTTACTTCTTCATCCAAACTACCACTGTCAGAGCCTCTTAAGTGTTCTATTTGAGCTGTCTAAAACAGGCAAACAATACAAGAAATATCTGGTTCCTATTACTGCCACAGAACAGCCACTCTCCCTAAGCTGAGAGTGTTTGTGATGCCAAAAAGCTAATTAGGTCAGTGTGTCAGTTTAAATTGTACGGGAGATGAGCATTAAATGTTTACTAAATTTAACTGTCTGCTTCTGGATCTGGAACATCTGTTTGCTAGGAGAGAGCAGGAGCAGAGACACTGAGCTTTAAATTAATCAAAACCAGCATACTGAAATGCATGCAGAAAATGAAGTGGCAGTCAGAATTACAGTATTTATTGTATTATCTAAATTGTAAGGCCAAGCAAAAGCTGAAGAAAGGGATGGCTTTCATAGTGGGTGTTCTGCAAGCATTTAGATGGCTTGTTCTGGCTGCAGTTTGGAGCAACTGCCTAGATAAATCATTAAAAAAGTCATGTGAAGGAACATTTTTGAAGTGCATGCAACATAAATTTGCAGGCCTTAGGTACCTTCAGCTGTGTCTAAATTATGGGACATGGGAGCACTTTCTAGGTCCTACGTCTAGGCGCATGCCCCAAAGGCATCTCATCTTTGTGCTGTTTAGACTTTAACCTGTACCATCCCTTTTCCCTAGCCATATGCTTACTTCCATGGGAAAAAATCCTGGGTGTACACCCCAGAAGGCAGCACTGCAAGCTTCTGGCAGGAACTCAGCTGTGAAATTGGGAGAGCAGGATATGCTGTAGAGCATACCTGGCCGTTAGCCTAGATACATTCTCTTTGCAACTGGGATTCACAGCCTGAGGCAGTTTTAGGTTTTTAGGTTATCAATATGTGCACAGGGCACCAGCTCACCTTTCTCCCAAAAGAAGTTGTGCACTCCTCTTGCAACATAGAGATTAGAGCATTTCTTCATAAAGTGAGATCTTGATTAATAATATTAGTCCTTAAGGTTATTCTTATACAATGAACGGACATGTCCACCATTACTTTTTACTTTTGAGGGAGATAAGTTTGATACTTAACAGCGACTTACTTTTCCTCTCCAGTATGGCTGAAGTCTGATGAGCCCATTGAGGGGGAAGTGACTGCACTGGGAGCCTTCTGGTACACTTCATTGTAAGGAGAGGTCATGGGCAACCTCTTTCCTTCACTGCAACCCATAATATCTTGGGATGTGAAAAATTGATGCTTTCGCTGTTGGCTCAGGTTGCAGAACATTCTGATGACAAAGCTGGTGATCTTCCGGGGAGAAAACAGAGGAGAACTTGTGAGAAATATACTGGAAAGGAAAAAGTACATCAAAACTAGCTAAGTTTAGTTTTAAAAGCTTGACAGAATCAATAAGAATAGCAGTTGATATGCTTTTCCTGCACTAAATAAATTGATGTATTTTCTAGTACTAAAAAAACATGTATGAGCTTATTTTTAGATGGCATTGTGCAGTTTATGCACACTCAAACAATAAGCACTGGGGAGTTGATGTAAGAATATGGTTGGAGTAGAAACAGATGGTTTTTTCCCCATATTCTTTCAGCTTCTTGGAACTGGTTGTTTGTTAAACTACTGGTGTGAAAGTAAACACTGCCTAAATGAAGAGGACAGCAGATACCATCTCTGTTCCATATGAGCTAATAATCTGCCTAACGTAGACTCTCTGTTACATTTTCTTCCAAAGTATGTTCCAGACTGTTTAGTCCCTCAAGACTTGTAATCAGACAGAAGCTGCTGAAATATCAGCATCCAGTATCAACTTCATAAAAGAGCTGTTGTCACCTATTGTCACACATATTGTCACACTCTTTCTGTATAATCCTTATTTATGTTAGTCAATAGCTGGTGTGCAAGTAGGTACCCTTTTCTTTCAGGTGTTTACAAAACAGAAAGGGAACTGATGGTAAGAAAGAAATAAACTTTAACTGTTGTTGTGTAATATGACTACCAGGGCTATACCCTCGAGACATGATAACCACAACACCTACCACTGAACTGCACAATCTCTATTTGCCTCCTGTGGCATTTCAGAAATTAACAGTGTGGGCCTCAGTTGATCTGTTAGGGGTTTGCACAGCTAACACCAGCAGCAGAACTTGAAAATAAGGCATCCTTCCCATGCCGTGGCCTCTCTGAAGAATGCCCCAAAAAAATGGAAAAAAAAAAAAAAAAAAGGCAGCAAAGTAGGTGACTGTGGACCCACACACAGGCACCTGGATGGGTTTAAAGGCCAGGCCATTAATTAAAGCTCCAGATCAGTTTTCTGTGCTATCCCACCCACAGGTTTGATTGAACAGGGCAAAATAACTACCAAAGACAGATGTAATGGAAATGGTCACGCAACAAATGAAGTGGCAGTAACAGCAAAAAAAAAAAATACTTTCTAAGCAAAACTCTCTGAACCAAGCTTGTAAGTTGGAAATACAACTTGAGGACAGGAGGTTAGAAAAAACCCACCTGTTTGAGAACAGCAGCCCTCTGTTCGTCAGGGCTTGCTCCTGGCCATGCTGTGGTGCTCTAGCTACCGTCTGCCCAGGCAGCTGCTGGCAGCTGCAGCCACCAGCTGTATCCAAGGGGATCCCAAGAACAAACTCCGCTCAGCAGCCGTGAAAATAGTACCCTGAAGATATGAAGCAATTGTTGGTCTGTGTGCCGTCAAGCTCCAGGGAAAATAAGTACTGAACAAAGGGAAGTATAATGTCTTCTCTTTTGACTCACTTAATCTATCCCATTCTCTCAATTAGATTTCTCTCTTCTCCTGTGATTAATTTTCAATGTGCTATTTTTAATAGTTGTATATTTCATTTGCATTTGATACTTAAAGAAGGAGGAAGGATAAAAGGATGAAACTCCTAGAATTAATGCACATTGACCCCTAACCTTAAACAGTGGTATTACCCTTCTGTAAGTCTATCCTCTCTCAAGTAACTGTACCCAGGAAATAAATACTAGTCTCTTAACAGCTGTCTTGGAGACTACATGCCTATTACTACTCTTCTTGAACGGAGTAAACTAAATAAAGTTAACTGAAGTTATCAGACATTATCTCATATTCAAAGAACCAATGTCACTAAAATAACATTCTAAATTCAACAGTCTAATCTAGTTATTAAAGTGGAATGTGGTCTGTTTAGCACTGTATTGATTTAAGCCACTCTTTTAATTCGTAGCAGCAGTGCCACTGCTGGCATTGGGTTAGCCCTGCTGGTATCATTATATCTTGGACAACATTCACAGTATAGCAGTGAATAATGTTAATGACCAAACTTTATCATATAAAGATTTTCAGCAAAGTATTTAAACCTAACATTAAAAGGGGAGGGCTTGTACTTACGGGAATAAAAGATGAAAAGTAACAAGAAGCTAGAAAGCATAAGACACTTCTTTTGCCTGTTCAGAAAAAGAAAAAAGTGACTTCTTATGTTCCTTTCTGTGTAGGTTGATGCTGGGGGTGAGGGGGGGGTTCTCAGAAAAAGGATTTTGAGATGTGGTAGCACTCTTCCTTTGTCCCTACAATAGCGTACTTCTCCCCAGCCTGTGATGTTGAGCCTTCCTGCCTCCTTTGCTCTCCTACCTTTTATTCCTTCTCAGTGGCCCCATTCTTTCTCATTTTTCACTTTCTTCAGTGCTGACCTCACAACCTCAATCTCTTATTTTTATATAGCTCTTTTCATTGCCCTATCTCAGCCTTCTGAAAGCACAGACTGCCCCCCCATGCATGCACACACATGCATATCCCCAAGAACGCTCTTTCACTTCTTAGCTCTTCTACCATCAGTTTATATCCATTATACATTAATAGAATACAAACATATATATGTATATAAATTATTCTACATTCAACTTGTGAATGCTGGGACCAGGGACGATGAATGTACCTTTTTCTAAAATATCTCTGTGAAGTTGTGTGCATCCAGGCTTGCCAATAAGCTGTGCCAAGTATGTTCCACGCTAGCCTGGCTAGGCAGTCACTGAACTGAATGATCGTACTACGAGCAGAGCAGCTCATACACTCGAGTAGCTGAAGCCAGCGACCTTCCTTGTCTGCAGACAAAAAGCTGGAAGAATAAAGCGACAGATAAAAACTGACAAAAGACCCCTTTGAGGAAGACATTTAAATCCATTTTATGATCACTAAAGAAAGAAATCTCCTTCCACAGCATAGTTTGTCCCATCCTAAGATGGCTGTTAAAAATGGCACCCTGCCTGAGCTGACACACTTCTGACTCTCGTCAGAACACTTCCTAGCTCTCGTCCGAAAATGTCAGTCTTGCAGGGCACCAAGAACTAAACCAGACATTTGGGGCACTGCCCAATTACACATACAGTTACATTTTTAGGTGCAAATTTATCATAACTGTGTCAGCTCTGCTGCCTGTGTGTCATGAGTAATATAGTATTTGGCACGACCTCTAAGGCTTGTTCCTGCAGCGATGTTATTGTGAATGCCCTTTTTTTTTCTTTAAACAGAAATTTATTGATTCCCCGTTGATTTGGTAGAGAGAAAAAAGAGAATAAGGAGGGGAGAAGCTTTGTAAGTGTGAATTCCCATGTTCAAAAAAGAGGAAAAATAGCAAAAGAAATCCCACTGGTAGTACAGTCAATCTTTAAATCCCACTTAGGATTTTGTGCCAGTTCTAGAGCAAGCAGTACTGGTTTACATGCATTTGCTCTTCTTATGTAGAGGAAAAAAAAATCTTTTTTTCTTGATATCACATGTTCATGTGAAATGTGCAGTTTATTGCTGAAAAGGTTGTGGGGTTTTTTTTGTTTCTGTGGTAGATGTGCAGAGGGGAAACAAAACAAAAGTAACTGCGTCCAGCAGAGGGAGCTCCAAAATATGATTTTTTTTTTTTTTTTT
>JAAGAY010140655.1:0-26787 GCA_011801015.1 Ardeotis arabs | reverse complement strand
CTTTTCCAGGGATGGGGCATCCACCACCTCTCTGGGCAACTTGTGCCAGTGTTCCACCACCCTCAGAGTGAAAAATTTCTTCCTGATATCTAATCTGAATCTGCCTCCTTCTATTTTAAAATCATTGCCCCTTGTCCTATCACAACAGGCCCTGCTGAAGAGTTTGTCCCCATCTTTCCTGTTGGCCCCCTTTAGGTATTGTAGGTCCCTTCCAACTGAACTATTCTATTCCATTCTGTTCTGGTTTGGTTTGCCCCAGCATGGTAGGGCATGAGCTGTGTGGCCTTTTCAGGATCCTTCCCACTTCATATTTCCCTGGTGTAACTTGGGACACCCCTCATCTGGCCAAACAGAGCAAGTACTCTGCCGCCATCACCATGCTGCAGGTGATGCTTCTTTCCCTTGACCACCCCAGAGTCTCCAGGACCACAATGGGTGCATTTCTGTAGGCACACATCTGCAGCTGGGATTTTCTGGCATGCTTGCCTCTGCACTCATTTCAAAAGCAAGTTGTGAAAGTCCCCAGTGGCCAGGCAGGATGCTTATCTGCTGCCGCTTTGCTTTCAGGGAGCGTGAGGTGCAAAGCACCCCGGTGAAGCAGCCTTAGAGACGTCTTTGGGAAGCGTAATCCGGCTGGGAAGGCTGGTTTAGAAGAGGAGAAAGAGTATGTAAGTAAATAGCTTCAAGCCTGCGTCATCGGAGATTTGGAGCATTTTGGAGTTTGGCTGAAGTGGCTGAGAGCTGGGGTGTGGGTTTTTATTGAATAATCGCTGCTTTCTGGGTAAAGTGGAAAACGTTCCTGTGAAATCTCCAATTTGTCAGTTGTTCATGCAAAAAAAAAAAGCAACTCTGGACCAGAAGGGTGTTCCTTTTTCTGTACTTCCTACATGCAAAGTGCAGTCCTTTTAAAATGGCAGGTCCTTTGCTCCCTGGGCAGGTTTTCCGAGCAGCGATCCCGGCACTCCCGCCGAGGAAGCAAAGACTGCAGCTGCCAGCAGAGATGTGCAAACAAACATCCTCCATGCTCACTGCTCTCCCTGGGCTTTGCTCAATCGCCTGAAACTTGGAAACCAGTCCATCCTGTTCAAATCCCATCCCAAGACCAGTTCCTGGCCTTTAGTTCGTTAGAGACAGGCTTTTCCCTTGTGGGACTGGAAAACTATTCATCCGCCAGCCTAGGAATGCAACCCTGGAGGCATCGTTTGTGGTCGTCTCCCAAAATGCTCTTCTGGAGCTGGATTTCTGTGCGGAAGGAATGTGGTCTGGAAAAGTCCTCCCCACTAAATCTTTCAGCAAAGAGGAGTTGAGTCCTGGTCTCATCCAGATCCTTGCTGGGGAGAGAAAATCTCCGAAAACTGAAGGTGGGCCAGGCCTCACTTCCTGCTCGGGGTGCGAGTGCCCTGCCCTTTGCTCCTCCCGGGGCTGGTAAGCCTCAGGATCACCCTCCCTCCTCCTCCTCCCTCTTTGCAAAGGGAGCAATGCTTCCGACTCCAGGCGAGGCAAAACCCACCTAAATACCACCAGACAGCCCATGTGTGAGTGCATGTCGATGCCGTCACGTGTGCAGTGGTGTCCCTGGCATCTCGTTACTGTCTGTCCCCAAGCAGTTTTGGTCAGAAGTAGAATTGCTGGCTGTGTTGCACGGATGCCTACGGGTAGAGCCGGTGTCCATTCACGCTCTTGGATAATATCTTTAATCCAAACAACCCAAGCCCCTGGGCATAAGAGAGGCAGTTCTGTGACTTCTGATGCTTTGCCTTTGTTCCAAAAATGCTAAGATACCACCGCCCTTTGCAGTATGGGCTTTTTACACGAGTGCTGCTATTCGGAAAAGCCAGGAATCGGAGGAAGGAGAAACACTAAAGTGGCCAAATTCTGTTGTGGAGCAGCACAAGGATGCCCCAAGCACAACCTCTCACTTGTATTCCAAAGAGTCCCATCCCAGACGGAAGTAACAGAGGTTTCTCATTTAGTGTTCAACACGGTGACCAGAACTGACAGGGATCTCGTCTCACATGAGCTCCTCGTCTGTGTCATTGCTCTGACCCGTTAATGGTGGGCGGTGTCGGTGTTTGCACAGATTAACCACCAAAAGCCTCTCAGGAGGAATTAAGTGTATCAGACTTAGGGTGAGGTTTTTTCTCAAAATAGAGGGTTTCCTGGAGCACCACTGTTCCTCACCAGCCTCTCATGCAGAGCTTGATGGTGGCTGGAGGACAACATTGCTGGTTGGCACCCAAGCTTGGTGCAACACTGGAGTGACACACGGCCCAGTGGGTAGTACAGGGGATACAGGGGACCTGGGTTTCAGCTCTGGCTTTGACTTTCTGAAAATCATTTCTGATAAGGCAACTTAACTCTCTAGAGTGTGATGTTGCCTAAAAAGCAGCTGCATTAATTCTTCAGTCATTGAAACATCTGTGATAATGAAAAACAAGTTGTTTCCCTCAAATAGCCCTTCATCTTCCATTCTCAGAGTTCTGTGGGTCCTACTTAACCCAGCCCCCTCCAGCCCACCCTACATGTCATCTCCTACATGTGATCCTTGGGCTGGTCTACAAGAAGTAGGTGGAGATGATGTGCAGGCCACATGGGGAAGTGCATACAGCACCCAGCGAAGCGCCTGATCTTCATTCATCGGCTGAACCGAGGCTGTGGTGAGTATCGGTGCCCTTCTTGTGCTCCCAGCAGCGGTACTGGAGCTCCTTCCAGCAGCGTGACGTGGCCAACGTCTGATGTGTGGGCGTAACGCACCAAGCACGCACATCAGGTGTAGATGGTGCTCTGCACCCTTTGGGGAACAGGGAGAGGTGACATTTAGCTGGATGACAATTTCTTAGCCTTTAGGTGATTGATTTTTCTTGCTCCTTCCTGGTTGGCACAGGCAGGGCTGCATTCCTGCAGACAATAGCTCGCCGCTGGGCCAGCCCCAGTCCCAGCTACCTGCTGCACCTCGAGTCCTTTAGGCGTGATCCTGGCTCTGCCTGCAGGTCCCTGGGCACCGCAGCTTGCATGATTTGTCCTTGCACCCCTTCACCTCTTAAGATTTGAATTTCATTAGCTCTGTTTAGCAGATGTGAACAACAGGAGTTGGTAAACTCAGCTCAGCTGCCAGACTACCTGTCCTGGGGAAATTTTTGCTCTATTTTGGGGAAGGACTTGAGGAACAAACTCAAAAGTCCTTGAGAAAAATCCAGATCTTCTCCGAGGGCATGGTTCCCATCTGACATGGCACATGGACATCCCCTACACTCTCCACTGCTGGGCACCACAGATTGGCAGCTGCCCTGGCACTAATTTCATGGGGCAGGCTGGTGTGCGGCGGCAGCGGGGCAGGGCTTCAGGATTTCATCCCCCACCCCAGCCTTTAGCAGAGTGACTTTGTGTAGCCACACGTGCAGCCAGCCCGCTGAAACGAGATGGGTTAAAAATTAAATTTGTGAGGGAGGGTGGAGTTACTTTGTGGGCACTCAGGTATGGTCACCAATGTGAGCAATCAGGTTTCCCACAGTTGTGAAAACTGCTGGTCTGCCCAAATGCTAAAAATAAATAAATAGCAGGGGGAGGGCAGAGCTCCAGAAGCCTTCGCCACTAAAGCCAGCATGTCCTTCAAACTACACTTTTCAGCATCCAGTGATCCTAACTCTCCGTAAAATCACTGGGACTGGTTGGTTTCACTGGGTGCTAAAGGACCAGATTCGTACCGCACAGGAAAGAAACCTGGGTCACATCTCCTCCAGGATGGGGGTGAGCTGTTGGGGACCTGAGTTGGCTTTCTGGTCCTTGCGTGGACTTCCCAGGTAATCTTGTCCAAAAAAGCTCTGTTTGCTTGAGCTCCCACATGAAAACAAGACATTAATCCCTCATCTCACGTTGCTCGCAGGGTGATTCCCTTGAAAGGACAGTCCCAAGGAGCCTGCACCCCATGGGGTGTCACTGTTGTAGCATGAGCGAGTTGCTCCTCCACCACCCGCATGCTGCCATGGGACAACGTTTGCCAGGTTCACACACCCTTTAACGAGAGCCAGCACGACTGAACCTCCCCTGCCTGTGCAGCCTTTGCTGCAAAATGTCACCTTTCTGCCAGATTCAGCTGACGCTGGGAATCGCAGAGGCTCTGCTTGATGACCCTGACCAAAGCATGCTGGAATGTGTTTGGGTTTCATAAGGTTTTCATTAGGGCTGAGAGCGAGCTCCGGAGATTTTGTGAAACTCCTAAACTATCATACAGCAATTTGCAAAACCACCCCGTTTGTAGGGATTTTTGCATTTTTGCTGATCCTCTCTGCTTTTTGTCTTCCTCTCCTCATTGTCGTCTTCTTCAAGGTAAATGCACTGCTCTTCCAAGGGGAAACATCCACCTCTACCACGGCTGAGGACTGGCTGGTGACAGGATGCTCAGGAGGAGGTTAGTCTTCATTACCAACTCGCCAGGCTGGTGCTTGGGTGACGTGGGTTTGTTCTTGTCTCTGCTACCCAGTTCCTGCAGTGATACTGGTTAGGAAACCTTATCCATCTGTATCCTGTGCTCCCTCCCCGGTATCTTCTGTAACAGCGAGCGATAATCCCTGCTACCATCTTAATACAGGCAGGAGAGAGGTAAACATCTCAGCGCAAGGTTCTCAGGATGGGATTAAGTCTGTAAGTCATCTACATTTGCTTTGCAAAGGGCTGAATCGGGATTTAAGATCTCTAAAACAAGGTTGTAATTTAATAACCAGTAATCAGCAGCTGATAGTCCAGATCCTCAGCTCAGCTGGCTGCGGCTTATGTAAAAATGAGAAAAAAAACACTCAGGAACAGGAACACAATAGTTTTGTTTTCCTGCATGTTGTCCCCCCATGGTTAGGCTCTGTGGAGCCCACCACGTTGCCTTGAAGCTCACCTCATCAGACTCTCCATCTCTCTACCTAAAGGGCCAAGTCCTGCTGAGTCTTCATTGCCACCGAGTGCTTCCCTAAAGCTTTTTTGGCATTCTGGAAAAGCAGGGTAATTTTCAGAAGCAGTAGCAAATCGACGCTTTTCTAGCACAAACCTTATTCATCCTAGAAGACAGTCAGCCAATAACCCCAAGAACATCAGGTGCCTGAGCTCTGGCATCAGCATTAGCAGTAGGGTTTGGTGATGACATGGTGATTGATGCCCCATCCCTGGAAACATTCAAGGCCGGGTTGGATGAGGCTCTGAGCAACCGGATCTGGTTGGAGATATCCCTGCTCCTTGCAGGGGGGTTGGACTGGATGGGCTTTGAAAGTCCCTTCCCACCCAAACTGTTCTATGATTCTATGGGGTGATGGGTCTGGGGGACTCAGGTCCTTCTGAACCTTCTGAAGTCTCCCCAGGTAAAGCAACGGTCTGAATACACCCGGATCTGAACCGGGGCCCCCTGCTGCATTCCTCCTCTGGCTGGAAGGCAGCCAGGGCTGCTGTTTGCCCGTGCCACGTCACAGTCCCACCTCGGCTATCCTGTTTTCTCAGTGCACCTGCTAATTCTTGGCGGTGGCAGGCAAGAGCAAACGGAGAGGGGTGCAGAGGAACCCACGCCCACAATGCACACAGGCACGGCCAGCCACCCCCGGAGATTGCCACCTCCTCCGCTCACCCTGCGCCCGGACGAGTTGCAGATTAACCTCCCAAAAGGTGATGGCAGCTCTTTTGCTCCAAGGCAGGAGTCGTTCACCAGCCTGAGGCTGGAAGAAACAGCTTCCCTGAGGATTTTCCTCCCTGTTCCCCTAAATGTAATTTTGGAAAAGAAAATACACTGCAGTAAATGGCTCTGCAAAGGCTTTAGTAGCAGCCAGAGGTCCTGCAGAAAGACCAAGGGAGGTCTGGCATGGCATGGCCATTTCCATCAGTGTTGTTACATCCCATCATTCTAGTCAGCGCAGTTACAGTCACTGAGGTATTTCTCCTCGCTAGCAGAGACTGAGAGGTGTGCCTCCCACCTTCAAGGACAGATAATAGACATTTTAGGACACAGAAGAGGGGTTCAAGACTGACCAGAAGCCCTGGCAGCCCTTGCTGTGGTGCTACAAGACGTCATAATCTCTGACCCCTCTCTCCTTTTCTTTCGCAGGGCTGGGTACTTTTTCCCATAAGCCTGAGGAAACATGAGCCTCATATCCCCAGTTCACAGCCCAGCATAACTGGCTTAAAATGGGTTTTGCACTGAGACTGCCAAGAAATAAATTGGAGCAACAGGTACAGGTTTCTTCTGCGTCAGTGTTGTAACCCCTGTGCCAGAGAGACTGCTCCTGTCTTAACCTGCTGCAAGCTGTTGGCTCCGGGGAGGCGAGCTGCACCTCTCGAGCTCTCACCAAAGCTGTTCCTGCCCGAAATCAACATTTACCCTCGTGTCCTTGGCTTGCCAAGGCCGCTCCTTTCTTCTGAACTGGGAGAAGAGGATTCGGCTCATCCTGCCCCTGCGGGATCCGCTGTTTGCACGGCTCCATGCGGAGCATTACACAAGAGCTGTGCTGAAAGGGCTCGTTTGCAGGATCAAAGCTTCTCTGTGAGCTGAGAGCCATCGACTGGCACAAGCTGAGCAGAGGAGGACGCAACAACTCCCTGCAGCTCAAGACGGTTGCCTCGCTGTCATGCAGCACAGCCTTGTGCCATGGCACCACAGCACAGGAGCACTCCTCACCCTGGTGCCCAGGCACCTTTCCCTGTCCCAAGACATTTCCATTTGCTGCCGTTAACCATTAACCAGCACACTGTTACCTGTCAGAGGCAGCTCTGTGCTGCCTGGTCAGCTCGTGCTGGCAGAACACTGCCCTACGAAACCGTATCCAAGCGAAGCCTTGACCTCCACCAGTCCAAGCCCGCCAGGCCAAAGAGCAAAGCTGTGTTCACTTTCCCGCACCAAAACACCCCTTGCAGGCAGCTGGGCCAAATCCTGAGGCTGGTGCTCAGGCCTTCACGGCTGTGGGTCATCGCTGCCTTGCTCACGAGTTGGATGCCATGGCTGGCTGAGATGTACTTCTTGGGGGGTCTTTTGCTTCAGCAAGTTCTAAGCCCCAATAAGTGAGGTCCTCGCATGTCTTATGGTCAATACACATGCATACACACCGTTTTCTCATCTTTTTTCCCATACTCAGGAAGACAGCAGATGGGGGGGGAGCCGTAAATTATAACCCAGTTTTCCTCTATGAGATCCGTAGGGATCTGCCTATAAGAGGCACTGTGAAGATTTTCATTTGAACGTGATGATTTTGTAGGGCAGAGAGGTGCCTGAGTGTGTCTACGTGAGGAACAGGCAGTAAAATGTCACATGCTTTGGTCGTGGGTCAAGGAAAGCTCTCCTGAAACGTTCTCAGAAATTCATGCAATGCTTTGGCTGCTGCAAGTCAGCACATTTAATCTCACAGAAGTAGCAATGGGCCTTTGCACTGGTCTCCTGAGCAGCTTGTGGGGTTTTTTTTTGCCTCCTTCCCTTGCTTTTCCAAAGCATGAGGCCCCCGCCGTGTTATCTCATCTGCAGGGTTTGGCCCTTCCCTCTTCCTCCCAGAGCTCTGTACCCGAAAGTGGGGTGGAAATACCTTTGCGACGTGTCATTTTGCAAACACATCCTTGGCAGAGCCTGTTTCCCCATGCACAATGTTAACCTTGTCCACAGGCATGTGAGATGGCCAAGGCTGAGGCAGATGTGGACCATTACACTGCCAAACCTTGCTTTTGCACTTCAGCAGGGTCTTCATCCCAGCAGCTTCTGATTTACCCCAGCATCAACCTGTGACAATGCCTTCAGTGTCTTAGGCTCGCATCAGGACACTGCAAACAGCCTCATCTGCCATCTGGATGAATTAAAACAAAAATTAAACACAAGGTCTCTGAGCTCTGGGAATACCGAGTCAAGGTTTAGGACCAGAATATGAGTGCATCAGGTCACGCACGTGGGAAAAATAGCTGGAACAGGAACATCTCAGAGCGTGTTTCAGTTATGAAAGTCAGGCTCTTCTGTTCTCCACCAGTATTGAGTTAAACTGCTCGGAAATAATGTTTTCCGCTCTGTAACCCCATGGCACGACCAGAATTAGCAGGAAACAGAAGTGCCTACAGCTCAGCACTAAATGAGCCCAATTTTTATGACAAACGTTTTCTGTTCCCTTGGCATTGACTGTTCTAAACTACTTTCTACAGATTTGGGCTCCTTAAAAGCTCACCAGGATTATTTACTACTTCTTCACTGTGGTGATGGAAAGGAGTGAGGACAGGCAGCTCAGACATCACTTGTGCATGAGCTTGATGTGCGGTGAGGTCTCCAGCTGTCCTTGCCCCATGTTCTAAGGTCTCTCACCAGAGCTGCTGGTGCATGACCCTCACCACTGGGCCAGCACTGGGCTTGAGGTTGACTCCAAAGATAAAAGAAGACCCTGCCGCAGGTCCCCATCTCCTCTGGACTGAAGGAAGACACAAAACATGGTTACTCTGCTCCCTGCAACGGAGCAAGATGCTTAGCATGGTGAAATGGAAAGAACAAAAAATGAAAGGTGAAGGTTCTTCTGGGTTTTATGAGCGGTAGCCTGCTGACATTAAGGGATAATTTGCTTGCTAAGAATCAGTTTTGCATCTTCAACCATGAAACTAAGATCTCTGAGGTGTTCCTCTCAGATATGGGCACACCCAGGCTGGCTGCACCCAGGTTTGCAGCTATCTGTGATTAGTGGTACACTGGCCTGTAGCTAATGTCACAGGTATTTTGGGCGCTCTTCCCATTGAGGTCAGTGGACTAGATCTGTGGAAACCGTTTTGGTTTGAACCTATTCTGATACCTGGGTTAGCTGAGGAGCCGATCCATATCTATTTTCAGTTTTTGTGGGTTAATCTAAAAAATTAAGGAAATGTCAAGTGAAGCTTGGGGTGTTGAAAGAGAAGGACTTCGATGGTTCGCAGTCCAGAGAGGTTGTGTAGTCTCCATCCTTGGAGATATCGAAAACCCAGCTGAACACAGTTCTGGGTCCCCCAAAGGCAGAGCTGCCCGGTGACAATCGGGTAAGAAGTGGTGCCCACACCCCTGTCCAGCGAGGGATGTTCCTTCCACCGGCAGCGAGCAGCACCATGCACGTGCCAGGCAGGAGCAGCTGGGACTGAGGGGAGATGGTTTGTCTTCACGTCACTCACAGCCAGTGGCATCAGAGCAGCTTTTGGATCAGGTGGCTTTGTATCACAGCTGCCCTTTGCAGATAATTTTTCTTAACAATAAGCTCTGATATCACAATGAGTGTCCACACACAGCTTTCTACTTCAGAAGGTGGCTACAGCAAACACCGCCAGCTTCACTGGGGTTTTCTGGTTTATCATTACATTTATCCTGGGAGAACAGCCCAGTTGCACGCTCCGATGCCCAGTTACGTCCCCGTTTCACCCAGTAATCTTCACGGCAATTCTCACCAGTGCTCCCCACCGCCCTGCGCTGTAGCACACCAGGGCTCCAGCCGGCCAGCACAGGGTGACCAGAGGCCTCACGAGGAGCGCAGGAGAAGGCTGTTTGCCCCGAGCACCTCTCCCCTCAGACCAACTGTGCCAAAACTGGAGACAGTGGGAGTCAGGGACTGGAGGTGAGACTCTTGGGCCCAAGTGTTAACGTGGCACTGAGCAGCACCGCACCTTGCTTTGCCCAGCAGAGACAGAGAAAAGGCGGGGGGGGGAAACCCTTTTCAATCTGGAGAGAACAGGTTTCTAATTAAAGCAGCACTTAATCATTATTGCTGTGTGAATGCCGGGCTGATGGATATTTGATGCAAACAGAAAGTTGGTTGAAACTCTCTCACACCAGCTCCCTCTTTGTCCGTGAGCCTGGGAATGGGTGTGATCTCTGAGTAGGAGTGTCTCTGCGGTTAAGTAGAGGATTGAATTACCGAACACTGCTGTTCCCGGAGCTGACAAGGTAGCAGAACAGCAAACAAAAGTGCCTTGAAACCAGCTCACCAAAGAGGAGAGAAGGTGCTGGGTTCGGCGGGGAAAGGAGACCTGCGAGGACACCGCACGCTTTCCAGCAAGGTAAGCAGCTCCCTTGCACCCCTCTTCCTTTTATTTCTAAAGGCCAGATGACTTCTGTTCTGTGGGATAATAACAAAAAAAACCAATCAAACAAAAATTAATAGATTTCTTATTTTTAAAAATTACCCACCTGGTGTAAGCCAGGATGTTTGTACTGAAAGCAATGAGCCCATCCTGGTTTGCACCGTTTGGGGTTGGAACAAGCAGCTATCTCGGCTCCTCAGAATGCGGCCAGGCTGTGTAGTAGAGGACACATGCTTTTCGTTTAGCTCTCTGCACAGACTGGCTTTGATTTCATGCACTGAGCAATTAACGGCGTTTTGGTTTTGGCCTGGTTTGTTTCGTGCTTTTGCTGCTGTGGGGATTTGCTTACAGCTCGCCCGCCCTCGCAACGCGGTTGTAGGTCCAGGCAGCGACAAGAAGTCGTTGGAAGCTGTCATCAATAGGTCTGGTGCGCTAATCGATAGATCTGCTAATGGCTGAACTGCTGGGCTGGTTTGCTCTATAAGTACAAAGTGTTTTCTCATCTTCGTTCCTTTGAGATGCAAATTGCACTGAGATAAAATTGAGTT
This sequence comes from Ardeotis arabs, assembly GCA_011801015.1. Classification (NCBI taxonomy): domain Eukaryota; kingdom Metazoa; phylum Chordata; class Aves; order Otidiformes; family Otididae; genus Ardeotis; species Ardeotis arabs. Next base: position 16,213 of record JAAGAY010140655.1, on the reverse strand, counting down.
GTAATGGAGTTGAGCTGCAGGCTTGCTTGCCAGTATTTTTCTTAGGCGTGCCTATTGAGAACATAAATATTTAACACAAAGGAGAGCCGATATGAATTAGCGTCTGCGGGAGGCTCGCGCTTATCCAAGGCTATCCCAGCAGAGATGTAAACAGACGTTACCACAGCTGAAGCAAACTGGCCCCACCAGAGCAGCGCTGAGACGTGACTCATCCAGGTGCTCGTTACACACCGCCGCTAAATGGGCAGATTAGAGCCTGCAAAATAGAGATTAGACAAACGGAGAGCATCGGCTTTCCTTTTTTGGCTGGATTTTACCGTTCTTCTGCGCGGGCTGAGATCCTGGGTAGGAGGAAAGGCAAGGACGGGCTCCAGCCAGTGCAGTGCGGATCAGGAAAGCCCCCACTGTCTTCTCTCACCTTCCTCCTGGCAGAGCCAGCCAAGCCTCCCCTCCTCCTCCTCCCTGCACGAACACGCTGCCCTTTTCCTCCTCCAGCTCCCTTCCCACCAGTGGACACATAGGTCTCGTGACGTTATTTCCTAGGGAGCACTTTGTGGCAGCAGGTGCCAAGGTGTCCCAGCTGGAAGCAAGGGTTTTGTGCCACGGCCTCAAACGGTATCACCCTGGTCTCCCACCTTCCCCCGTATCTTGGGGCTCCTGATTAGGTCATGATTGAATGGCCGGGGATGTTGAAGATGCTCATGGTGTCTCCTGATCTTTCCTGTGGAGCTGCACGAGTTTTTCTGGACTTTAAGCACGGAGGTTGTTAACCTTTTCTGCTCTGGACCCCCCGGGGAGGTGTGGGACACGTGATGTGGAGGAGATGCACCATGGACTCTGTGACTTTGGGCTGGATCTGTCCTGCAGCCTGCTCCCCCAGCACTGCCTGCGCTGCGGTCATTCAGGAGGAGATTGGCTCAGGCACCTGCCCCATGCCTGGGAGGTGCTGGGGCTCTGCTCTGTGCCAAGCATGTCCTGATGGATCAAAAACCTTCCCTCAATTTTAAATAATGCTGAGTACATGGTAGCCTGCTTGGAAGCAGAGCCCTGAAATGCCCTGTGCAGTGAAGGGGAGCCTGGGGCACAGTGGAAGCCTTCATGTTACCTGGCCCAGCTCCATTTTAGCCACCCCTGGGGAACGCACATGCCACCACCACCCCTCCTTAAGGTCCATCCTTCATCCCAGGGAATGGGCGCTTTGGCGGACTTCTGATATTTGCTGACACAAATCCATGGGTTGGGCTTTCTATATATGAAATGTCCACCTGCACAAGGAAGGACTCTGATGTGGACAGACCACACCCAAAATATCTCTGCTCCCGCTCTTTGTTTGTTCATATATATTCTTCAGCTTCTGTTGGCCTCTCAGAGAAATGGATCGTGCATTCACAAGGGGATACACACTCCTATGACTCACTAAAGCCTGTCTTCTCATGCTCGCCCTTTCTACATAATATAACCCTGGAAATGGGCCTAATTATTATTTATCCTGGATGATATACATTTCCACTGTATTTCCTCCCGTTCTGGGTGTAAAAGGAATGCAGAACAGGGTCAATATTGTCGCTAAGTCTTTGGCACCCTTCAGTTTGAAAAGTCCTCTGAGACGTAATGCACATTTCCAGCATCGGGTGATGGGCGTTTGCCTCAGTTGCCTTGATTTCCAAGGACCTCTGCCTGAAAAAGCAATCCCACCATTTGTTATCCATCTTTATCTGCGCCTGTTCATGCTTATCTGAGGCAGTACTGGGTAGAGTAACAGTGAAACGTGTTATTACCTTATACCCATGTCGAAGACATGAGACACAGGGGATGCTAAATTGCATGGTTGAGCTCCATCCTGGGCAGTTCTCTGGGGAATAAGCTATTCAGAGCAGCCGACCTCTCCTACCTAAAAATGTCTTGTTGCCATGCCCTGGCGTGAAAGAATAGGCTTCTGTCTGGGCCTTTATTTAAAACTGCTCTTACAAAAACAGCTGAACAGGGTAAGAAACAGGCAGGGCTATAAATTCTATTCTTTTTTGGGTTACGAGACTATGGAGATACTCACCTTCCCTTTGGGAGTGTGCTGGAGCCTGAGTTACTCCACTTTGGTGCTCTCTATGAAATAGCTGTCTGGGTCTGGGCAAATCCCACCCATCCCAGTCTTTCAGATGCCTGGGTCCCTTCCCTGTGCTCGGACAAAACTCCCATTGGCAGCTCCGGGTGCGAAAGGCAGCCCCCGATGAATGACTCTTTCGGAAGCTGTTTTCAGTATTTGCAGGGATGTTTTATTCCTTTGGCTTTATGCAGTTGATGCACTGCTCTCTCAAATCTGGCTTTTATTTCTGACAAGAGAGGATCACACGCTCCTCCCGTGCTCCTGTGCTGTGGTCCTGCGGGGGCTGGGTTTCGCTTTTTACGCCAAGCGAGTGCAAGACACATGGCCCCGTGGGCTGAGGCTTTGCCCTTTGCTGTGTAGTGTCAGTGGCAGAAGCCCCAGAACTGGGCAGCACAGGGTTTAGCTCTCAAAATCGTGAGGCACCAACACCATCCATCGTACAGCACACGATACCACAGGGGCAAAGTTACACCTTCTTATTGCCCCGTGTCCCTCTGCCCCTCATTTCCAGTAATCCACCCCATCTCTATTTGCCCCACTATCTCCCTAGACCCCTTTCCTACCACAACAGAGAACAGCCACCGACAGCCATCTCAGGAAAGAGACACAACCACGAGGTGTCCTGAGGGTGGGATGGTGTTTGCTCCTCAAGGAGCAATCACTTAAAGTGAGGAGATGCAGGTGGAGAGTGAGTGACACCCACAAAGTCACAGGAGGACTGAGTGACCTCGCAGCCTACCTTGGGTTGGAAGGGCTGGATGAACGAGTGATAAACACACCATGTGTGTGGCTCTGAGGGTCCCTCTGGTTTCACGTAAGCCCAGAGGATAACACTAGTATGGGTGACTGGTACCAAAAAGGCAAGTGTTGTTGGTATTCTCTTTAGAGAAGATCCTGTGAAGGTCTGGCTCTCTTTCAATGACTTCAAAGCTCATAGAAGACAACCCACATCTTAACACACCATCCCAGTGGAAGCCTGGATTGGGTTGGTTGGTACCTGCTTGTTTTGACACAAGTTAGGTGTCCTTCAGCAGAGGTCTTTCATCCAACATAAAAAAAATAGGTGAGCTTTTCTTTGCAGCTCAAGAAAAAAACCTTCCCTCTTAACAAGTCTGTTGCTTCTCCTCAGACCAGCAATGGAAGAGCACAGTCACCTATGGAGTGCCACGTTTAGGTCCAGGTCATTTAATTTGCAATCTGAAATGTAAAACAGTTTTTTTTTTTCCACAACTCCTTGCTTTCTCTTCCCAAGTTTGATGCAATGCTTGCAGATCTGAACTGGAGCAAAACTGGAACAGTCTCTTCCTTTTTATAGCTGATATTAATCTTGCCGCTTTCCACTGGGAAGCCGATGCTCTGGGGACCGGTTCTGAGTGGAGCCAGACCAGCACCCTTGCTCCATCACCATCAAACAAAGGTCTTGGTAGCAAAGCCTTGGTCAACCACACTACTCAAACTGTGCACCACATATATGCAGGCACATTCTCACAATAAATATAAAGCTGTTATATGCAATAGCAAAAATCATAAGTTCTAGACTTGCTTTCTTTGAGAAGGATGGGCCAGGTGGGCACTGGTGCTTGGGTTTAACTGTGGTTTTATTTGTGGTGGTTGGCTCGGTTCATGCTGATAGATCTGGCAAGCAGAGCCTCAGGGCATGCGGGATGGGACTGAGCTCCCATGCTCTGAGAGAGGTGATGGCCAGCACGGCAAGCTGGGCTTTCCACCCCAGGGGTTACCCTCACAGGCCAAGGGGACAGTGAGTCCCTCCTGACCAAGAGTGACTAGATCCTCCCTAGACCAAATGTCAGGATGAGGGGAACCACCCAGGGAGAGTCCTCCTCAGACTTAAGCACCTAAAACTGAGACATCCAAGTGAGGGTGCATGAATCCCAGCCTCTAAGCCCCTCTCCCAGCCTTTCTCCACGCTCTTTTAACCCTGCATAGGAAGTGGTGGCCTTTCCTCAGCTGGGAAAACGATGCCTTTTGAGGATCTCTCCTCAACTTCCAGCTCTCACACACCCCCTTCCCATAAGCTTTTGAAGCACAGGTGCTCCCTGGGGCTCAGGAAGCTCTTGCACCCATGACCAAACACACATGCTCTCCTCCCTGATGTCTCAGCTCTCGTTTTACTTACTGGCAGTCACCAGGTTAAATAATGCTCTGTTAAAATGCTGATGTGGGAGAGGGTCGTAACTTTTTTCCTGAAGGTGAAGAGTAATTAGAAGTTTAATTTCTGAGAATGTTTCTAACCTGAACCACTTCTGCGGAAATCTGAAAGAGGAATTAAAATGGCTTCAGCTTTGTTTTCCTTCTGCGTGCTCCCTCACTGTGGCACGAAGTCCTGCTTTCTGACGCAGAGCTGGTCCTGAGCCAGTGATCTCTCCCTTTCACCAAGGGAGAAAGAGATGAAAGAAAGAGATTTGTTCACAATGAATTGGCAAACTACACGCTCGCCTTTCCCTTGGGATGGCTCTGTACCCTTACTGACTCAATAACCGCGCAGTGAGGAGCCGGAGGTGGAATGGATACCTCCGAAGTGGACACGTGCCAAGCTGCATTTTATTATTTGAAAATAATGCACCTGGCACCACACCAAGGGCAACGCTGCTGCAAGGCACTTGCATGCAGGAGGCTTTTAACAGCTTCTTGTGCCACCGTTTTTTCTCATGGATCTTCAGAGAGAGGTGGGTTTGCACCAAAAGAGTTTATTATCAGGCACTGGGACTGATCTTGGGGGAAGTTACTGCAGCTCAGACTCCACTGCTGCGTCTGAAAGCTTTGAGTCCAATAGAGCTGCCCTCACCCTACAGAGATGCCACCTGCCTGGGAAAGCCTGCTGCTTTCAAAGACATCCCAGGGAAGAAGGACTTCCCGGGAAATCAGTCAGTTATGAGCTGCGTGGGTGCTCTGACCTTCTTTACAGGACACGGAGGCAAGGACTGCCAGCCTCCGCGTTCAGCCAGTTTGCGCTCCCTTTGCCAGCGCCAGTCGCTGCTGAGCGCTGGGCCCTGCATCCAGCATGATGAATGTGGAAACTCAGGCTGCATGGCTTGGGAGTTGTGGCTGACGTTCAACCTCTCTGATTTAATTGTCGGTACATTGTTCTTACATTGTTGAGAAGTTTACGGGGACAATACAGCTCTACCGTTCCCAGGAAAAACAGTCAGTTGTTAAAAATTTAGAGGGAGGATTCAGAAATAGAAAGAGTTTGGGAAAAAATCTGCTCCTACAAATCAGTTTCCCAAGACCATCTGCTTGAAGATCAGACTGCTGGAAAGCTACCAGCAGTGAGATAAATAGAGAGGACAAAGGAGGTCATAAAGAGAGGTGTGGAAAGATGAGCAAGATTTGCTGGATGGAGCAAGGTGTTGAGCTGGAATTTATGGCAGGTGGAAATGAGGCAGCTGCAGGGACTAGTCAAAGTCAGAGGAGATAAATCGTGAGTTGCCTGTCCTTCTAAATTCCACGTCCTCTGAGGAATTTGAAGAGGCAGATAAGATACAGACTGAGGGTTGTTGCAACTGGGAAGGTGGTTATTTCCCAGTAACCTAGTGTTTCCTTGTGCTCCTTGCTTTTAAGTAAGGAACAATGGTACGTTTGGAGAATTAATGCAAAGCCCATCTGCATGTGGCTCACAAGGGGCTGAAAGGTAAAGGTAAAAAAAAGAAAAACAAAAAGTAAAATTAAAAAAGAAATCCACAGTATCAGTGGGTTTCTTGGAGAGACAGTGTGTAAGCTAGTAAGTAAGCCAGAGATGACAGAAATGGAGAGGGGGTGAAGGCACAGGTTATAGGAAGACACAGCAAGCTGAAGGTCTTCTTGGTACTGCCTGGGATGGTGGTTGGAGATGGGGTAAATATGCAAAGTTCAAGAGATACAGCAACTGGGTCCTGGGGAGACTGGTCAGCTTCTGTCAGACAGGGTAAGCTGGTTATTGCTCAGGCAGAACCTGAGAAATTACTTGGCTAGGTGGATCCAAGTTTGTGCATCCTTTGAATTTACTGAACCTCTCCTGGGGTATAGTGCATGTGCAGTTTGAGAGGCCACCAAGAACATAAAATCACCTCGGTGAGTCTCCTCTTCATCCCAGGCCCTTAAGTTTTCATTCACACTAACGCTGAACAAACTTCAGCATCTCAGTCCTCAGTGTCCCAGCCCTTGCCCCATGAACAAAGAACAGAAAAGACAAACTTCCTGTGATGACACATAGCTCTTTGGACAAGACATGATCTGATGATCCCTGGCAGCCATTCTTTGAGAAAGGGAAAACTTGCTCATCTGAATCCAGTGAAGTCCCTTCTTTGCTCCAGAGCCTGAGAAGGTGAGCAAGAAGCTTCTTCACAATCTTAGTTCATCCCGTCCAATGCCCCATCTCAAGTTTTGATCCATCTCTACTTGAGAAGACTAAAAAAGCCCTTCAACCCCTTTCATGACCCACCCAAATGGTTTGGTAGCACAGGTAGGGGATCTTTTCTGTCCTGTGGAGGTGGCTGGGTGAAGCCCTGAAGCATTAGGATCAATCCATGTTATCGCCTTAACGCCAAACCAACGGGAAGGTGCAGCTTGCTCTAAGTGCAGCACCTGAACAGGGGCTCATGGTCACAGACCTCAGGGAGCCCAGCCCAGAAAGCACACCCCGGCCATTTAGCCATCCCATTTCAAAGACATTAAGTAAAGGCGAGCCTGCCAGCTTCCCTAATAAGCTGTTCCAATATTTAATTGCCCACCATGATCAGAAATAGCATCTTCTTTCAAGGCCTGTTTTACGTAATTTTAGCTGCCAGGCAACAGCTCTTTCCAAGAAGGCTGAAGTGCGCTCTGTGGTCAGCCGGACACATCTTTGCAAAGCCCCCTCCTTGGCACGCTGGCCACACCGAGCTCCTGAACCCGGACCTCACGGGACCTAGAGGAGAAGGGTGAGCCGAGCTGTACATCCTCCTCTTTTGCCACCCCCCAAAGCATATATCCCGTTCCCTGCCTCATCACCACATCCCAGCACATCCAACATGGGTAATGCAGTTCAGCTTCTCTGATTGCAAGCCTTCCTGTGATGGTGCAAGAGGACAGGAGCTTTCACCACCAGACTCACACACCTAAGGATATGTACATCACAGGTGCTCTCATCTATGCAAACTTTGCCTTCCTGCCAAAAAATTAGAGGAGGATGTTATGTGATGGGGTGTGAGACAACATGAGAGAGAAGACAAGCCCCATTGCTGGACCTCATAGAATCATAGAATAGTTAAGGTTTGAAGGGACCTTTAAAGGCCATCTAGTCCAAGCCCCCTGCAAGGAACAGGGACATCTCCAACCAGATCAGGTTGCTCAGAGCCCTGTCCTACCCATCATTTCCACATGAGATAAAAACCAGTTTTTCTCCTCTTGCAACATGAAATAAAAGACAACTTATATTGGTTGAGTGCTGTACTTCTGGACAGTCACTTGCTAGGGACAGTCACCATTCAAAGCAACGGTCCCAAGCAGCAGCTGAGGAGCCACACAAGGTAACTCAACGTTGAATTTCATTCCTCTGGGCAAAACAAGAGTTAACTGCTGTCCTCTCAGGAAACAAAAAATGGCACCTACTTGGGCCCAGATGCCCAACTATAATGGAGACAATGAAAGCAATTCAACAACCCTGGTTTACCTCATCTAACACCAGTCCAAGTATTCCCAATAATTAGCCCTTTCAGCCTGGTAAGGCTGGAGCCACAGCTGCTTCCTATTTTCCCAAAGCTGTACAGAGCATTAGTCATTTCGCTGGGGTTTTATTACCGTGACTACAGCTCAGTAAGCGTGCCGCCAAAACCCAGACAAGCCAAATCAGGCTTAATTCAGAACGTACTTCAGGAGTTTGAAATGATCTCCTATCCCCCTGATTTTCCATCCCCACCCAAACAGCCCAAGTCTGCCTGAAGAAATGTCCTGCTAGGTCTGCTTTCTCAACACTTACTGGGTTGACCGAAATGAAGTAGGGATTGCTGGCACTTCCATACCAACTGTTATTCATTAACCAATCTTGGGAGTGACCTTGACACTTAATTAGTCATCTAGTTCCTCCTGAAGGCAAAGCTTTTCCCCACACTCTGCTGGTTGGAGAGGGGATGGGGATTGTATTTAGCAAACAGGAGTGTTGCTGTGATTTTGGCACCATGTCAACGGGAGCGGGTGTAACAGGGATCCATCTGCCCTCACTCACCAGCTTCGTTACCTAGATTGCTTTGGGGAAGGCTTTGCTTTTAACTCTGGAGGCTCCAGGTTGTCCCCACTGTGACGTCCAGCCAAGATGCCAGCCACTGATATTTGGTTTCCAGGTCCTCTGCTCTCACCCAACAGCAGCATTTGGTCTTTGCAGTTTAATTTATAGCATCTTAACTGAGTGGGGATGTCCCAACAGAGCAGCTCCAAGCCAGTGGTTGTCTTTACTATGCAGTGGCTGCCTCTCAGCCTGTGCTCATGGTGTCTCCTCTTTCTATGGTTACAAGATTCCCTGGAAATGGTGGAAATGGGGTAGCTGGCCCTGGAGGTGGAAATTGCACAGTTGCATGTTACTAAAGGCAAAGAGGGGAGCTGGAGCTGCTTTAGTGCCTCTCTTCCCCTCTGCAGGTAAAGCTGCGTCTGAGTACAAGGAAGCAAATGTCCATCCCCGTAACTAAGTTATTTTCTGGTGAATTCCTGCCCCAGAGGCAGTTGACTCATACTTCTTGCCAATTTGCGTTTCACCTAGCGCTGGGCAAAACTGGTTTGATTGAGTTAGGAACTGACCCGGACATCACTGTTCAAACCCAACAGCGAACACAAGCCTCTTAACAGCCCTTTTTTTTCTTTTTAAATTAGAAAAGTTTCTGCCCTTCCTGGTTTCAGCACAAATGGGAAGTTTTCACTCCATAAATACTAGATTTTGTGTCTAGGCAAGTTGAATTATGGGATCACCTGATTAAAAACCCACATTAAATCATTAATGAAAGGAGCTGTCTGATTATATAAGTCATATTCCTGTTATTTCTAACTTGGCCACCAGCTGAAAGAAGCTGGAAAGTCCGAAGAAACAGCCAACCTCACCTGTGCTTCACACCACCCCCAGTTTAATAAGGAGGAAGGGAGGGACAGCATTTCCCAGAAAAGTGGAGACCAGCACTATTGGGCAGGTTTCAGATGGAGAAAGGACCCCCAGGAGCGGAGGAGAATAAGATCCCTGTTTTGAGTCAAAGTGGTTTGCATGGGAATCCGTAGAGCGTTGCTGGCTTTTGGACAGTTTTGTCCAGCACTCAGAGGAATCTCAGCATCCTTTGGGTTAATTTTTCCGACCGGAGAGGTTGAGATGCTGGGGGGAAGTAAGGAGCCAGCTGTGTCTCACAGCTGGCCAGCTGCCGGTTTCCTGCTCTGTTAGCAGGCGAGCAAGACGCCTGCTGCCTTCCACTGGGATCAGTGTCAGTCTTGCTAAAAAACTTCCCCCCTCCTGAATTCTCCCTCACATATAAACATCTTTATTGGCTTTGTTTTTGGGTTGTTCCTGTTTTGATGCTGGAAGGAAAAACCCTAAATAAATTAAAAAGATAGCTGAGGGAAGGAGGCTTCATTTGATTTCTTTTTTTTTTTTAATTTGAGAGGGACCTTTTAAATGCCGTATTTAAAAGAAAGGAAAGGTCTTTTGATTAAAGATCTGAACTGGGATCATGGTTTTTTGCTTCAGTTCCTGGTACCCATGGCTGCCACAGTAGGTCAGTCAGGACTCTATTCAGAAAAGTGTCCAGCTCCTCTGTAGACACTGAAATATCTTCCTGGATCTGGATTTTAATCTGTGTGAGCCTCAATTACCTTTCTGGGAATTGAGATGAGAAATGTGGGTTTGGTTTTTTTTTTCTCCTCTTCTTCTTGCCTGGAAGCTATCTGGACAACCTGAGAGGGAGATGAATGTTGCTGAATGCACTCCTGGTAGGTACCTGAGGCCACATGGACTCAGTCTTCCATGGTCCTTCAGATACATCTGTGTTCAGGAAGGCGTGAGCGTGTCTGACTCCTGCTGCCCAAGGCTGCCAGACCGTGGATGCTTGCTCAGTTAGCAGAGAGGAGTTGGGCTGTGCTCAAACCACCCCTGGAGGTACCTGCATCTCTCCACTGCGTGTGCGAAGAGCTCTGGGCTGCGGAAGACCTGGATAGACAAACAGTCCTGTCTAGAACAGCGATTTTTGTGCTTTTACTCAGTGTGCAAACTCTTCAGGAGAAGGACCATAGCTTCTTATGGCTTTATGGTGCCAAGTGCAGTGCATCTCTCCATGCTCTCCTAATATCAGCAATAAACACGCCTTCTGGCAGGCCATCATCTGTCTTTGTTGTTTTCTCCCTCAAAAGAAGCCTCTTCCATGGTTTTGTGCAGTGGCTTCTTCTGTTTTTTCATCTTATCGTGGCTCAGTTGTTGTGCCGAGCAGAGGCAGCCGTGGCACCGTTCCTTCTCATAGGCGGTTTCTTACAGCTGAACAGAGGAGCACAGGAGGGGCCATGGCCTACAATCAGTGCAGCCTTTTCATCCAGGGACAGAGAAGAAAATGCAGTCAATCAAGTTGTTTTCAGCATAGTACAATCGTTCGGTCGTCACGAGCAAATGCAAATCAGGGGAGCGCACTGGTGAAGCAAATGAATGCAAAACAGAAATCAGTGAGCCGTGTTTTCTCTTGAAGCTGGGCTTTGATTTGTGAGCAGGATTGACTCGTACGGGAACAGCTGATATGGGTCTTGCCCCTACACAAACACAATCTGTCCTGTGGCCGCTCCATCGGAGCTGAGCTGCTCAGGAGGCACCTGCTCTGCCCCACAGGCCAGCCAGCTCTGCTAGGATGTAACCCAGTGTTTTCATAGACATTGCTCCAGCAGGTTGTCCTGTAAACAAGCTGGGTTCAGAAGGTGCTTCTTGAGCAAAACCTTGGCTATCCAAGCAGTAGGAACAGGGAGCATAGCTAAGGGTAGTCGTTTTTTCTTTTCACAGCTGGTAGATATGATAGAGGATGAATAGCAGACCTTCACCCATCGGAGGGGCAGCTGGAGATACCAAAAACATCTCAAATGTCTCCAGACACCTTTGTGTGGGCAACTAAAACCTACCTCTTCCCCATATAGGCAGCAGAGCCTAGGGAACTGCTTTGCTATGTGTAAAGTAGACATCTGAGTCACCAGTTGGATCGCTCCATATGCTCTGCTGACTGCGCTGGCTACGTCTGCATTGACCTTTATGGAGCTGAGAGCCTGGTGCCCTGCCCTGAGATACCTTGCAGATGTCTTAGTTTAGACCTGCATCTCATCCTGAAGTGGAAGGGCTTCATTCCTTAGGTTCCCAGTGCCCCAGGGTATCTGACCTGACCTCCAACGGCTGTTCCCGGAGGGCATGGGTCTCCTGGAGGTCCACCATAGTCTCCGCCACCCCTTCTGCCATGGTGGGAACAAAGCAGTGCTGGTGTCAGGTCCAACACCCCAGCAAATCCTTTCTACCTAGTCAAACGGGAAAAATAATCCCACACCAGAACATCAGTATCCTACCCAGTCTTTGCTGGGCTCTGATCCCACACTTTGCTTGGGCTCCCATGAGCATGGATACCCTGGGAATGGGGGTTCATCCCACCTAATTGTTGATAATTATAGCTGTGCTCTCTTCATAGCAGAAAAATAGAGACACTTCAAGGTGTGGATTGTCTGTATTAAACCTCCACTGACGGTAAAAGGAACCCAGTTGACTAGCACACTTACTGTCATGTCCAATTGTATAGTTAATTTGTTTTTTCTTCTTCTGTTTCCTTCTAGCTCAAACTGCAGGATGACTGACGGTGACACAAATCTCCCAACTATTGAGAGAAAGCTGGGACTGCAGATATGGGGCATAGAGGTACGACAAGAGGCAATGATGGCATATGTCCTCTGCATGTGTGTGTGTTTCAAGAAAGAGACATTCCTGAAGTAATATGAGTAGGAAAAGAGAGTGTTACAGATAAGATATAGTGGGAAACAGGAGACCCAACTTCTCCCTATGCAACTTTCAACATGTTATTGCTTTGGTTTCCTGCTCTGTAAAACAAGGATAATATTGGCTAAGGAAATATGAATGTGGTGGAACTGAAGCTGTTTCTCCAGCACTGGAGGCTTTCTCACCCCCTTCAGGAACCAACGCAAAGCTGCTTGAGCACGTCAGAAATTAATTAGCTGTTTCACCAAGAAGAGGTGTTATGCTTAGGTAGCCTTAGTCTATACCAACGGCTGCCATGGTGTCGTAGTTCAGCTCCGATCGGGACCAGACTACGCAGTCTCTCTCTCACTCTCCCCACCCTCCAAGAGAATAGGGAGAGATAATATAAGAAAATAAGATAATATAAGAAAAACGGCTCGAGGTTTGAGATAAGGACAGGGAGAAAAGTTACCGTTTCGGACAAAACAGACTCGACTTGGGGAAAAAATATTCATTTATTACTAAAAACATCAGGATAATGAGACAGAGAACAAGATAAACACCCCCGCCCCATCCCTCCCTGCTCCCAAGCGGCACGGGGCAGGGAGTGAGAGAGAGACAACACAACACATGGGGAAGGCACCCATTTTTGCAGCAAAGGCACCCCATGGAGTTTATTGCACTTCATCTTTGTATTTCCAGCTCTGATCGATGGGTCACTGTGAGCAGAGATACGGCAGTCTGCGAGGTCACCTTCTGCTTGTTGTGGTCTTTGCTTTCGGTTTGGAGCCAGGCTGGGCTCAGTTTGGCCTTCTTCTGGACAAGTTCACCAAGAACATTCCCCTGCAATGACAGGGGGGCTTAGAATGAGATCCAGAGTCCACTCAGGCAAGCAGTGGGAAGGGGCTTCAACATGTGTCTCCAAGTGATGCTGGGCTTCTACAAGTGCCAGCTATGTTCTAAATATCACGAGGTCTTTGCCTTTCCATTTCTCTCCAAAGCACTGTGCTAGGGTTCCTTCCAGGGGATCTGTAATTAGAGATGTATTGGTTCACAAGGGTCAGGCTGGTATGTTGGGAAACAAGTCAGGCCACCAGAAGAATGTGTCTCTAATTCCAGGGAACCACAGAGCCAGTTCAAGCCCAGGAGCTGTGTGTATACTGCTGGGTGGCACATCCAGGCACCTAGGCTGGGTAGGCACGGCTGGTTAATTGTGCACTTGTACCAGACGAAGTGTGCAATTAGGGTCTGGAGGGGTGAGGGACATGTGAGTGTCCTCAAGTCTCTCTTTTCTCAGCATTGCTACTTGCTATGAATCCCTGGCAAAGTGGTTATCCTAATAAAGCTCTCAAAGTTATCCTTGAACATATGGGTACTGAGTAAAAGATGTGCCCTAAAACCTAGGATGGGATGTGCTCACACCCCTGGGAAATTCCCTACAAATGCAAGCTCTGGATCATGTCAGCCTGACCTCCAGGTCTTCTTGCTCTAGACCTACAGGATTGCAGAAGGGCAAGGAGACTAAAAAACACTTGTCAATCTGTCCACGCGGCATTATCATGTGCCCCTTCTCACCCCTTAGTACTGCTGGGATTTCCCCCAGAAGTGTTGTTTTTTTCCCCAGCTCACAACCACAGCCCTGATTCTTCCTTCTCCAAACCCCACTGGTCACCTTAGTGTTTCATGCAGCCCAGCTGTCCTGTTTCACACACATCAACTTCTGTCTCTGAAGTTCTAGCAATGACCCAAACCTTCATTTCCTTACAGAATATGAAGATGGTTCCTGTACCTGAAAAGGCTTATGGGACTTTTTTTGAAGGAGACTGTTACATCATTCTGCACGTAAGTAAGGCTAGCAAACGTTGCTCTCTTCGGTAGCACTGTGGGTAAAAGTGGTTGTGCATCTGTGTTCACCATCTAATCACATACCTGAATTTAATGTGGCTGTTGCAACAACACTGTGTGTTTCGTAAATCAGAAGTCCAGAGGAACCATTAATTTAGTAATTCATTAAAATTATTTATCTTCTGATCAACTGAGTCATACCCAGACATGGCAAAATGGTCTGCACGTTCCTGGCAAACTAAATCAAGGCCCACATTTGCATGATTTAGGGGAGTCTTTTGGGGCTGTGAAAGTTGGCTGACTTTCAGCAGATGATGTGGGTTATGGAGGTCTGCCACCTACTTTCTGTTACACAAGCAGCAGAGAAGCTCTGCAGCCCTCCTCATGTCCCCATTAGGACACTTCATCTGTCCCTCCCAAGTTTGGTCCAGACCTACTTGCAACCAGATGAACACAGTCTAGCCAGAAGCATGAGGAACTTCATGCTTCTACTCTACTCTATGGGCTGTACAAAGCGCCCTATGTTCCAGAAGCTCTGTGGGAGGATGGCGTGTTGCACTCCACTCCCAGACTTCCTTCCAAATCTCATCATCTGTATAGAGCAATCCACGCTCCATTGCATCTATGTCCATACTGTGGAAACCAGAAGCATTTCCCATTTCCTGGGCCTGAGTGTCCCTCCTGCAAACATCTCCACCAGTCAACAGACAGCAAAGCCTCCATCATCCCACAAGAACTAAGTGCACATCCACTATATGTCAAGCTAGGAAAGCGGGCTGGGATAGTGGCACAGAATGTCTCCTAATTCACCGTGCACATGCCTTTATGCTACCTTTGGAGTGCTTTATCGATTTGGTAGCAGCTACCCAAAGACACGCTTAGAGCAGAGTATGAATGTCCTTGCAAGGAGCTGACTATAGAGATCAGAATAGATTGTGATGCTCACAGGCTCAGCTTATGCTGCAATGGCTTCCCCAGGTAGAAAAGCCTTTAATCAGCCCACAACTCTCCTTTTCCCCTGCAGACGGGAGGGTAGAAATACTCATCTTTGCATTCTGCCTCTTGGCTGGAGGCTCTCCAAACAAAGATAGTCCACAGGACAATGGGATTTTGATCATCTTCACTAACAGCGTATTAAATTGAGCGACTTTGCAACAAATTAATTAGCTGTGCCCAGAGGAACTGAGCTGTATTTTATTCCAGTTCTAATGTGTTTCGCTGTGGTATCGCTGCACAAAGCAAATAAACAGCACTTGGTGTCAAATACAGTTTATAAAATGAGCTTCTATCACCTCTTCCAGGTGTTCGTGATGGAGTTTAACACAGTAGGTGCTGAAAAATAACTGGCACAACTCACATGACGATAAGCACACCTGTTCTCAGATCACTTGCTGCCTCTTCCTAGGCTTTTGTGTTTTTCTGTGATGAGATGAATCACAGTACACACACACAGGCTCAGCTTCGCTTGGGGTGAGGTCTGTTTTGCAAGTCAGCAGGAATTCAGAGGCAGATTGTGTTACTACATGGTGTGACATGAGAAAGAGAACAGCAAAGAAAGGATAGTGTCTCCAGGCAAATAAATAGCAGCGTACATTGCATTTATAAAGGTGATCTGTGAGAAAAGTCTCCTTTAAGTTTTAATATCAAACTCTACAAAAGTAGGACAGGTCGAATGCATTAATTTTCATGATTGCAAGGTGCTCAGTGTTCCTTGATAACAAGAATTATAAAAGCATATAAGACCCAAACCAGAGCATATAAACACATAAGACCCACCAGAGAGGCAGTGGATGCACCATCCCTGGAAACATTCAAGGCCAGGTTGGACGGGGCTCTGAGCAACCTGATCTGGTTGGAGATGTCCCTGCTCCTTGCAGAGGGGTTGGACTGGATGACCTTTGAAGGTGCCTTCCAACCCTAACCATTCTAAGATTCTAAACATCCTCCAGTGGAATACATACGTAAGACCCGTAAATACTTTCCCAAATCACGTCCTTCGCTCCAGGCTGAGGTCTCAGGGAGTATCCTAAGGCTCTGTCCCATCTCCCCTTGCCCAGAAGAAAGGCAGAACTGGGAAAGGCCCTGGGAAAAAGCTCCATGGTCTCTTGGTTTTGACAAGTCTCCCTGGCCAGCGTTATTGTTTGAAACACACATATGGGCTGTGTCCATCCTGACTCATTTTTCCCACCTCCTCCAGACCAAAAGAACCTCTCGCGGCTCTGCTGTGGATTTGCATTACTGGATTGGCAAGGATTCATCTCAGGATGAGCAAGGTGCCGCAGCCCTGTACGTCACCCAACTGGACAACGTGCTCAGAGGGAACGCCGTGCAGC
>JAAGAY010140650.1:0-49058 GCA_011801015.1 Ardeotis arabs | reverse complement strand
AAATGCTGTAATGTGTTGAACTCTTCTGAAGATGTGAAGTTCATTATAGAAAAATCTTTCCAGCTGACAAGCAGTGAAGCTAAAGCAGGAAGAATAGAAGTCAGAGGGAGATTTCATCAACCAGTGCAGGCCTCAAGAAATGCGGGAGGCTTTCAGGTGTATGTGGGAATAATTAGGAAGAAATAAGATACAGGTATGGTGTAAATGTGCAGTGAAGGTGCTCCAGGCTGTTACTCTATTAGTTGTTAATTCCAGCTATCTTTGAAACACAGTTTCTTTTGAAAATAAATTCTTAATTACAAAGGTCATATCTGAAGAATTAATGTTCCTTTTAAACTTTCTCTAAAATACATGTTATTTGGCTTATTGATTCTAACACTTTATCTATTTTGGGTTTTCTTTCACAGGTGCCAAATAGTGGACAAACATTTGACTGTATTGGCAAAGAAGCATATTGAGACAAAATTCTTGAAATTAAATGCTGAAAAATCTCCTTTCTTGTGTGAGAGACTGCGCATCAAAGTAATTCCCACTCTAGCACTAGTAAAAGATGGAAAAACACAAGACTATGTTGTGGGCTTTACTGATCTCGGTAACACTGATGACTTCACTACAGAGACCCTAGAATGGAGATTAGGCTGCGCAGGCATAATTAATTACAGGTAAGTAATGGGTTTGTGATTGTTTTATTTTCAGATACAGTACAAGGAGAACACGCTTGCAGACAGGAGAATCTGTAGAAGTTTGCTATGTTGTATGCTTAAGACACACAAGAATTTAATCCAGTTATTTAATCTGTGTACTTTGGCAAGGGAAAGAAGATAGTATCTCTTTGGCAAAGTGTGGAGACATTGTAATGAGCATTATGTTGTTCTTGTACAGTAATAGAAATAAACAGAGTTTTTGCCGTGAGGTGTGTAGAGTAGCTACAATGCTTTGATGTGGCCTCTCAGAGTCATACATCTAAATTAATCCTTTCTAAATTAGCTATAGATGCTTAGATGTCACAGTTGCAATGCAATAAAATTTAAGCATTTGTAATCTGCTTCAACGAAAACTCAGCAAGTCATCCTTAAACTGCATCTTAGTCCATATTACATACATGAATATGGTTTTGTTCCAATGAACAGTACAGAAAGTGAAAATAAGTTGCAGAAGTGCAAATAAATTGTTTTTGTAGCAGTACAATATAATCATAAATCCCACACTTAAGACTACAGAATAGAAGGCAATAGGAGATCACTGTCAACGTAATAGCCTAATTTGACAAGAGAATCACTTACCAGAACTTTCTTCTTTGCTTTGCAGCGTGGCTAAAACATAATCTTTATCTTTTTAGGTTAATTTTACAGTTTTGTTTTCGATGTCTCTGGTTTTGTTTTTTTTTTTTTATTTTAAACTTCATTATCTGAATTTATTTCAATGTCTAATTTCCAAATTTTGTTGTATCTTAAAAGCAAAGAAACTACTGTTCAGTTTAGCTTAGTAGCTGTTGAAATTCAGATAAAATGACTGAAATGGAAATTTGTAGTTCAGGACCGTAGTTCAGTTCAGGTAATACCCGCTTCCCAGTTCAGTAACAAGCAAATACACAGGGGAGTGAAAGGCAGCTTACTAGATGTTAGTGCATTGGCCTATGGTGTAATTTTACTTCCTGTTTGACTCTACTAGTATTCTGCTCTTAGCTCCTTGTGGAGCGAGGGAGTTGTTTCGTTCTTTGTTCACTTTCCTGGTTCCTGAGTTTGGTACCCTGGTTTTGCAAAGTGAGCCATGGTATCTGCACAATCCAGGAGATCCATTCCAGGAGACATCCATTTATGTACCAGGGTTGCATTTCCACACTGCTCTGAATGCAATGTCCTGCTCTCTGGAGTTCCTGAAAAGGAGATAGTCCTACTCAAAGCCTAGAAGCAGTTCTTTTCATTCCACTTATGGGATAGCAGATGGTAAAAGGAGTATTTAGGGGGAAAAACTGTTCAGAACACATTGTTTAACCAAAATCAGGATTCAAGTGGTGTGTTGACTTATTCGTGACATAATAAACTAAAAATTGGTGAAAAGTATATTTAGGATCAGTATCAGCAAAATGTTACTTACAAAATGTTTATGTCTACAAATCTAAACATTCTTCTGTAGCTACCTCTAGAAGGTTCTAATTGCTTGCTCGCTCACTGAGACTTAGATACAAACCCCTCACAGGTCATGTGAGTGAAAGCATGCACACTCTTTTCTGAGCAAGGAAGGGGAGGGGGATTCCCCTCCCTGTGCACCCCTGCTGTAGGAGATGCATGTGCTCCAGCATTATGTGCCCACCTGCTGCTCCCAGCAACCCATGGACCCACATGCTGGTGAGAAAGCCCCTCCAGGGTCATACACGCACACTGAGGCCTGAGTCACTCCATACTCCCCTAACTGGAGCGCAGTGTCTGATGGGGAAGCTGCTCTGTCTGGCCAAGGCAGAGATTGTACAAAGTGACTTCTGGTGGTACAAAACCCAGTTTTGATTTGTCTGTTTGTACTCTAAAGTCCCTGTTACAACATTAGCTTCTTTTGTACTTCTAGCTCCTCATTTCTTTTAAAAAGTATCTCTGCAATTCCCTGATTACTGTTTAATCGGACAGATTATTGTCTTTAGCATGATCAGTTTGCAGCAAAAGCCCTTTCCAGACAGTTTTCTCTAGAGCTCTGCTCACAGATGCTGTTTACACTCACACTCCTGTCTTAACTACAGTTATCAGGGCCATTTTGTCCAGGATGTGCTATGCTAGCAACACCACAGTGCTACCTAGGGTGGCGTTAGGGAGTAGGAGTGGTGTTTTCTTACAAGGTTTTCCTGGAGAAATAGGTAATTAAGAGATGCTACTTACTGTCTGCATGAATACGGCTTTAATCAACATGTCTTACTCTGTTCCTCTAGTGGAAACTTGATGGATCCACCATTCCAAAGTCAAAAGAAATTTGGAACAAGCTTTACGAAGTTGGATAAGAAGACCATTAGAGGAAAGAAATATGATTCAGATTCTGATGATGACTAGAAGAACAGCTAAATATTTGTAAATCATCTTTTGTTGATGCTTGGTACATTTCTAAGAATGTTTTTTATAAAGCTTACTGCTTTTCATTACATCTGCACATAATGCTCATTTTTCTATGCAGTTTTATACAACTGAGTCATAGCAGAAAAAAGCTTAAATATTTTTTTTTTTCCTCTTTTGGAAGTCATTTGTAATTCAAAAATCAGAGTCCTTCTAAGTAACGTGGCAAATGATGAACTTTGTCTTAAGTATAAGTTTATGAAGTGTTTTGAAGTAACTGTTAGAAGCAACTGTACCAAGTCAGACCAAAGGTCCCTCTGGCCCAGCATCCGGTGTTAGTGGCCAAAAGCAGAGATGCACAGGAAAGAGTAAAAACAGGGTGAGCAGATAGCAATGCTTCCCCAGAATATACTTTAAGCCATCTGTGGCTTGGGGAGCTCTGTTTCTGAGAGTATTTGCTGGTTAAAATCCTGGAAGAAAAATCTCTTTAAATCCTCGTAGTATCCTAGCATCCACATCCTATGGCAAGGATTCCACACTTTACCTGTGTTGTGTGAAGAACTACTTCCTATTGTTTTCCTTGAATCTGACAGTTCCAGGTTTCATCTAATTTTCTTTATTAAAGGAAATGATAGACACTTTTTACAAAGACTTTTCCCTATCAAGTCCTCTTGCAGTTGTCTTTTTAAATTTACTATTACTTATATTATCAGTAAAGCACCACAAAAATTATTAGTAAAGGAATTGCGCATTTTATCAAGTGATTACTTATCTTATGGTGCCATATCATACTGTTGAATAACTTAACTACATTGCACTATAAGTTGTATAAACAGTCTAACTTCTGTGAATTCTGAGGTAGATGGTCAAGAGAAATGCCATTTTACAATCTGTACGCTGCATGTTAAAGCCGATACAGCAGGTAATAGCACATAGCAACGAGCATATTGAAAACAGCCTTGTTCACAGGTTGGTATAATTCTGTGGTTTTGAATGTGTGGATTTTATAGCAGATGCTTTGTACAAGAGAGTAGAATAGAGAAAAGTATTTGGGAGGAACCTTGATCCGTTAAGTTTAGATATAGTGCCGCATACTGTGTACTGTTCTTCAGTAATGGACAGAATTTTCAAGGGAGATCTTCCTTGGAACATAATGTAATATTTCTAACTAGGTGAAAAGTGGATGAGTTTTTTCCTTTTGTGGTTTTTTTTTTTTTTTTAAAAAAAAAGTTTGCTGTGTGCTGAAGGACCCTTTTGAGGTGGTACTTTCCATCTACCTGGCCCAAAAAGCAGTGAAGTAGTCTAGTCAGTCTTGCTGCCTTGTAGTGGAGAACACTTGTGATTGGGCCAGCCCAGCAATATCTCTGTAAGTAAGTTTAAAAAAATTATATTTTGTTTCTGTTCATGTACATTAAAATAAAATTATTTTAATTCTAATGTTGACTTTTGCATCCTTTCAAATAAGGTCATCTAGGTACTGCGGGTTATCTTTTTAATAAGGTCTTAATCAGAAAGTTGCATGTGATCTTTCTAGATTTCTAGCAAACTACTTAGTTCTGTGTAGCGTATGACATCACTTTGAGAAGGCAATCAGTTTAAGATGTACACAGCTGCCCGTTAAGCTACTAGAAGCATAGACTTGCTTCAAGTTGATCTCCTTTTTTATCCACAAACTCTTTAAATGTGCTAGAAAGTGCTTTTAAAAAAAAAATTAAATCTGATTGTGTGAAATTTAATTTAGAATGCCTTAGCAGGACTCACCTTCTACTCCTAATTACGTTGAGTAGGCTGTGGAAATATAAAATCATGTCCAACGTAGTTACATGCTATGTGGAAACACATATGGGCTTGTCAGGATTCCAGCATGGTGTGTTGTTAGAGGTTATTCAGTTCCGTGTGTGAGTAGCCCCATTACAAACTCAATGCAAATCCTAGTCAGAGGCTGTGGTTTTGTGTCACTTTGAGTAGTTGCTGATTTTATTTTTTTTTTTTTCTAGGTTAATCTGTAGTTAGACGTTTTCCTTCATCTGGCTTGTAATACGGCCACATGCACTGCAGTGCTGATAGAAGGAGTTTGCAGGAATGTGTGATTTCAGTAAAAGGGGAAGTTGAGATTGTACTAATAGGTCTTCCCTTCAAAATAAATTGAAACTTCATAGGTCTGTCTGCTTCAAGTCTTTACTTTAATGTCTGCTTTCTGCATTTTCTGTCTTGAATGAAGATTAAAACTGTAATTGAACAGTCCTCTTGGTAAGATCTCCATTCTTGATCTAGATATGACTTTGAGATGGACAATCCAAATCCAAAAATTTATACTAAAACTTAAAAATTCTTTAAGAACTGGAAAATTCTTATAGTTTGAGTAGTAAAGAACAAATTATTCTTCTATGGTAGAGCTCACTAATTTTGCAGTTCAGACTAAATAATGAGGTTTCCGTGATAACAAGACCCGGGTCAGCAAACTGGAGGAATAAACAATACAGAAAACACCAGCTCAAAGAAATGTCAGCTGTACAGGCTTGAAAAGCACAAAGCTTAACGCTGTCAGCAGCCATCTTGTGGCACCATAGCTGGTAGATGAGAAGATGATGATGATATGCAATATCTAGAAAGGATGCAGGTTGCATGTGACTAATTGCTTACAGCAGATGGATTCTATGTCTAAGGACATGACTAAGTAAGGTTCCTGAGCCTACACTAATCACAAAGTGGTACCTGATCTGGCATATGTTAGCCATGAAAGGGTATTATACAATAAAGAGATGAGAAACCTTGACATATAGCTTTTGAAGTTATGGGGTTACGCGTGAATGCAGCATGTAACTTAAGTAATGATTAGTGCTTAAGTCTGTGCTTGATGCTTGCGTGAAGTAATCATTAAAGAAATGCACGGAGACAATAACAACCAAACAAGATCTATGGTGTTCAGCTCTTTGTGCTAGATTATTTGAACTTGACTGGACACTCTTTGATCACTGGTTGATCCCATGTTATGCTCGTGATGGTCTGATCAAGAAATCTACCTAGAAGTTAAGTGCTGAGTTGAGTTTTGGGATTTGGGAAGTGTGAAGAAGTCTGGTCCCTGAAAGAGATGAGATGAGAAACAAACTCTGGAGCAGGCGACAACTGAGCAGCTGCTCTTGGACCCCATTAGTAGGTTGGATTGCCTGCAAGTGTAATAGGGCTCCTTGAGGGAGGCCAACTTGCAAGATTAATTGATGCCTTCCAGTCCTCTGTTCCAAGTAATCCACCTTGTGCTGTTTCTTGACTAGAAATTCTAAAAGGAATACTTTTCTACAGAAATTTCTATAGACTATTTGGACTTTGAACACTACAGTTTATAAAATGAGCCCTTTGTCGTGCATGAAAGACTAAAGCCAGTGTTCTCAAGCCAGTCTGAGGGATACTGTCATTCTGCATGTATGTATGTATCTATATATGTGTATATCTCCCACAAGCACAAGCTGATGCAGAAATAACATGGCTTTTGTACTCATTGCATACTCAATAGCTGTGTGTTACACTTTTTCAAAGGGAAATTCTGTCAGTAGTGGGTTGATCTGTCTCTCTTTAGAATAGCTGTATGTGATGGTTTGAGATTGAGGGTTCCAGAATTTAAGGAAAGCCTCTCTAGGAATCAGAAGTAGAGTGTACTTGATGTTACAGTAGAATATTTCAGAACTGTTCTGAGGGGGATGTTGCCTCTGAGCCCCCTTTAAAGGATAAATAGATAGGTAGGTTCTACCACATTTGAGCAAATTGCTGCTCTGAAGTAATTGCTCAAATTGCTACTCTGCTCTTTTGTTCTTGGATCATGCTTTGGAACTTTCAGTTTTAAGCCTGTCAAATGTGATCGGGGTGATCCAAGACATTTCAGTCTGGCAGATGCCCCTTGTTACCTATCCCCCTGGGGAGCACAGTTCTGTATCGTACATTGCAAAAGGGAACATATGTCCACACCTAGAGCATCTCCAAAAAAAAGATCTTATTCAAATTTGGTGGATTAATTTTAAGTGCACGTATGAGAGATATTTGATGCTTGTTGATGAAAGGGGGTAGTTAAGAAAACTTGCTTTTAGAGATCCCATGAGTTGCATATTCTAAGGCTACGTTTTTTGGATTAGCTCTTGCAGCCATAGCTTGAGCTGCCTAAAATAAACCAGCACTGATCCAGGAGTCGTGTAGCTGTGTCAGGTCAGTGTTCAATCTGTGTTAATATGTGTTGTCTTTTTGAACACAACCTGTTCAGACATCATCTGCCTGGTGGTATGATTTCAACATGTGACTCTCATAAAAAGGATTTTTAAATTAACTTGATCTGCTTCACAAACGATACAATCTCCTGTAACTATTGGCTTTTCCCAAGATGGCATTGCATGAAAGTCAGAGCATTGTAATGCACAAAACCACATTAATTCCTTTCCTGATCTTCTTCCCCCTTGCTAATTATTTCTTTTGTTAGTGTGCTGCCCTAGAAAAAAAGTCCGAAACTGTTTCCTGGTTGGTTTCTAAAATGTTGACAGGCCGCAGTGCTTTGTATCATGAATTCCAGGCACACAGAAATGCTCTTAATAGTTGTCATGATTAATGGGTGAAGTTAGTAATTAATTATTAATGGCTGTTCGTTTGACATCCCTGTGAGTCATGAATGGCCTGTACTAATTTTGTATGTGGGAAACTAAAACAAGACTAGCTCTACTGAAGGACCTAGGAATATCACTAATTAGATGCTCCAGTATCTTAATTTTAGTCTCTTCCTGGAATCCAGATTTGGGATTAGGTGCATCGGTTTCCTCTCCAGTGGGTCGTGTCTTGGAGCAGGATCCAAGTCATCCAGAAAGCTGTTGAGAGCTGCCAAAGTGAACGACTACAAAATGTTTTACCCAAGTGTGGCATTGCTCTCCACCGTCACTTCTGAAGCTTTGTACAGCACAGTCCCACGGCTTGTGGGACCGGAAAGAGAGAGCAAGAGAAAATGTGACTTTGTAGCTTATGGACATGAGAGGAGATGGAGTTCTCCTCCCTGTTCACAATGCTTTGTGTATTTTCCACACTTAATACAAAATATTATATTGATTTCCGCTTTCCCCCCTCCTTGTTCAATATGAAACACCAACGTAGTCTCAAGAACATGAAGCTGATGCAACCGTGTCTCTACAGGGGCTAGAGGGCTGTTCTCTTGTTTTTCCACCGACTTCCCCTGTGGCTCTGGTGTTCTCTGCTGCACAGTAACACAACCTTGACAGACGGAAGAGTGAACGCACGTGTGTCCAATCTTGGTGAGAGGCATAAGTGATTTACAGAAAAGGGAGGTCACTGTAGGTTTCTGCCTTCGTGAGGTGATCTTTGAGATTGGTCATGATTCTGCCATGGCTAGTTTAAACAAAGTAGACATCGCAGCCACTTTTTGTTAGTGAATGCATGAGTGTGCACTGTAAACTCCCACTCACCCAGAGATTTTGACATTGGGACGCTGAGTCCAGAACCAGACTTCAGGACGTAAGGACCGAGCTCCTCTGGCTGGGACACTTTAGACTCAAACAGGAGTGAAATTATGTCTCAGACAAGTACTTGCAACATAATTTTGGAGCATGACAGTGCCTTGGTTTGTACTTTATAAGCATAAACCCTCTCCTGTCTTGGACTTCTAATGACATGCTTTAGGTGATAGATCTGTCTTTAAGATGGGGTGTGAACTGAGGTCTTGTAAGATCTAGTCCAGTGACCTCTTTGACGGAATGCCTTTCCTACAGTAAAATTCAAAGTCTCATTTTAGAGAACAGAAAGAAAATACTTTTTCCTCCCTCAGAAACACTTCTGGTCTTAGTAAAGGAATGAAGTGAAGGTCTAGTCTGAGACACCACAATAAGATACCAGTTTGTACATGAAGAATGAGTGCCTTGACTTGTTGTTGTCTTTGGGAAGATGTCTATTATTTCCATGTTTCACCCAAATAAATAAGTTTTATACTTAAGACCCACCTTGCCTCATATCCCAACCCTCCTGTAACAACAGGACTTGGTTCTTCAGTGAAGTTTCCCTCCTTCTTGGGCATGGTGGTGTTAGGTTGATGGTTGGACTTAATCTTAGAGGTCTTTTCCAACCTTAAAGATTCTATGATTCATACTAACTCAGGATCTAAGTCTATGATGTTGTGTTTATTGATTTTTAAGGTGACAAGGCCCACTGGATAATATCCTGTGCTTTACAAACTAATAACCATCACTCATTTTTTAACTCAGTATTTAGTATCTGGCCAAAATGGTGTTTCCTGCCCATCATGTCTCAAGCCAAAGAGAGAGCAACGGGAGTAGATGGATTTGTGATGTATTCAATAAGGAAGAGAAAGCTACTGGAAGAAAATCTTGCTCATCTACATCTTACTCAGATGTTTTACATAGATGAAAAGTGTCTTGGCCACAAGATGCCAGTCTTTCAGAGACCCTCTGGGCACCATCGCTGGCTCCAGCTGCTGAGAGACCAGTTCCCTTCCTCCTCATTTCAGCTGCACATCCTGCCCCCCCAGATCAAAAGGGAAAAGTCAAACCCTGCCTCTGCTCTCAAAGTATTCAAGTTACCCTCCTGAATTAGGCTTGCTGCAAACAGTGAAACAGTGAGATACTCTAATTGTCCTTTTTGGAATTCATATGACAGTATGATGCTCAATTAAAAGCTTGCCAATCTGAAATCAGGGAGGAAATGAGACAAAAAACCTTCCAGAAATGTGTCCAGACTGATCTGAGATCTAAAGCAAGGAGAGCACTAGACAGAGATCTGATTTTTGCCTGGCCTCTGCCACTGATTCACTGCAATGCTTTCTGCAAGTCATTTATTGTGCATCCATGTGCTTATTGATGGAAGAAAAACAGTATTTATTTCCTTTCACAGAGTTGTCCTGAGTCTTACTAACCATCGCTTGTGCAAATCTTTGGATGAAAGGGATCGTAAGAGTTCTAAGCTCTTAATATATATCACTTATTGTACTTTAAAACAACTGTCGTCACACTAGGTAGGAATTAACATTCCAAAGCCCATAGGGTGGGTACCTTTTCATACATATATATATAAAAGTCATCAAGTGACCTGCCTCAGAGAAGGCCGATTGAAGACAGGTGAGTCTGAATTCACTCATAGAATATTTATTTAGAGGCAGAAGCCTTGATTTTGCATTGATTTAGCATTTTGTCAATATTGTGGTTGTTACGCTCTTTCTACTTAAAGCCTGTGGTGATTTTTGTGATGAGAGGGGGAAAAAAAAAGGCTGATAACTTAAAACGTTATAATATGGCAATTTTCTGCATGTGGAAACAGCTGCAGATGGTAGCTTTTGATGGGGCCCCATATGGATTTGCCATGGAATGAACAGGTATTGGGTCAAGCTGTATTGACCCAGGCTTGCCAATGCTCACTCTCAGAGCTCCAACTGAGCTACTGCGTGCACCCAGCTCCAGCCAGGGGTGTTTTATGGCCTGAATAAGCTCGCTCAGGACAAGGGAGTCTTTCCCATGACACCGGTGGACTATTTGTGCTTCTGCATCCACGTGGTTTGGTTTGCAGCAGAGATACGGACTAGAGAAAAGGTCACACATTATTAAAATCAATAAGGCATTTTCAAGTGTTAATAGTGTTGCGTGCTGATTGCCTGAAAGACTCATGGTGTGTTTTGTGTTTGAAACGCTCTTAAGGAAAAAGAAACACTTGTAAGCTGTAAAAAATGCTCAGTTTAAATACACTCACCAGCAAGGCAGGTACAGTCCATGTTTTTTTTTCCAGTTGGCAGCTACCATCTGATGACATTTTGGGATTTTATGAATAAGCACAACAGACGCATTTATTACTACAATGATTATCTGCCATTATCACGCACAGGAATTAACGCAGAAGCATTATTTCAACAGCAAAACCTTTGCCTTGCATGCCCTTAGCAGAGAAGGTCATGTTACTCGATTTTTGAAAACCCATTTTTCTGAAAGCCAACCAAAAATCCCATTGCCTTTTGAACAGAGAGACTCTGTAGCACACTGGACTTCAAACACCTGTATGATTAAAGCACAGGTACTGTGCCTTCTCATCACAATGAGTGTTCAGGAGGGGCCATGTGAGCAAGCGATATGAGGTAACAGGGGCTAAAAAAATTCCTGCTAGCCCAGGCTGCCGACGGGGAACTTCCCTGCTCCCAAGCTTTCCAGGCTCGGCCCTTCCCTCTCAATGCGATGGTGTAGTGACACACAAGATGGAGGAGACATTGAGCCACAAGAGAAGCCTGTATCCCCCAAACAAGGAGGAAATAAGGAGTAGATGGGTAGATGGGGCTCCCATCACTTGCTTCTCCTCCCATCACCACTCTCTGAATCTGGTGGCTGCATCCTGTTCTGGGGGCGAGAGGGGGATTGTGCTGTGGAGAGGGTTCCTCCGCTCCCCACCCATCTTCAGCTCATGCCATCCCCATCAGGTGCCTCAGAGTGGGAGCTTTTGGCTTGTAAATTTTGCTACAGGGCTATTGAAAATCAGGACTGATTTCTTCATGTTTTGCAAACACTGTGTTTCCAGGTCTCCTGGGGCAGCTGAGGAGAGCCATCACCATGATCCCCGCTCTGCTCTTGCTGGGCCTTACGGCCCTTGTTGGTGAGACAGGGTTTGGGTTTGGTTTGCTGTTGAAAGCATCCTGGGAACTCTTTGCAGAGGGACTGTGGAGAGGAGGCGGGCGGTTAGGCCTGATGTCCCCTTTCTGTGCGGCCCTGTAAAACCCTGTGTGGATGAAGGTCCTCAGCTGCCATATGAGGCTGCTTGCTGCCCATCTGTGTCCTTTAAACCAGCGCATCTGGAGTAAGGGACTGACTCCAAAAGGGAGTCACAGACATACCTCCTCTTGATTTTCCCAACTAACCTTATCCAATCTCTCTGCCTACTCAGAAATAGTCTCACAAATGTCCCAGGCTGTTTCATGGGGGGGCGTTCATCCCCCAGTCACTGAGGAAGCAGGGTAATTGGCCCAGGCTGAGGCAAGCACTCTCCTGACTTAATTCCTCACCCAGTTACGGAGGAGACATTCCCAATCAAGGCGCTCAGGTACCACAAGCTGGCATCTGAAGGGTCCTGGATATTGGAGGGCATCAAATGGGAAAAACCCTCTGAAATAAATGTGGAGGCTGTGATTCCCCGCTCCCACACCAGCCTGTAGACCTAGCAGGGCAGATGCTTATTCATCTAAATTGTCATTAGCTTCATTCACTTCAGCCTATTCAATTAGAAAAGAACAGATTTCTGTTCTCTGTCTAATGCTGCTGATGGAGAACAGAGGCAATAATGCAAGCATGGCCAACACAAGGTGATGTGGGTTATGGGTCTGGATGAATCCCTCATGCTTGACGTGTTCTCACTTGCAGTACACTACCATATTGCAGTGAGATCTTACTTGTTCAAACAAACACCTCCATTTAATTTTTCAGCTCCATCCATGAGTTACAGTTGCTATGGTGATATAAGTGCTCTTCAAGCTCCCACGATCTCCTGTAAAGCTGTAAGAGCCCCAGACTGTGGTAGGTACCATTCATTGCTTGATTTATCAACCTGTTTGTACCTGACAGAGAGATGCTTTGCCTTCCATTAAATGTCGTACAACTATTCAATTAGCCAAAAGGGAGAAAGCAAAACCTCTTCCCAAACGGCAGGTGCTGTGAAACCTCCAGACCTGCTGGGAAGTGGTAGTGGACAAACTTCAGGTCACGTAGTCAGGATCCTCAGCCTCTGAGCAAGGGGAAATGGCGCAACCCCTTTTCAGTCAAAACAGCTTCCTGATCAGCCAGGACTTTAGCATCAGCATTCTCACAAAACCCTGGAGCCTCTCAGCAAAAAGGGGAAGACATGCAGAGCTAGGTCCTGAGTGCTGGCATGTTGGTGGCCAGAGAGCCGGCCAGCAGTGACCTGCCAGAGACACATTTTACAGGGGGGAAATGCCAGGTGTAGCCATCCTACCTTTGGGTCACCCATTTTTGGTAACTCCTTCCCATTTCCCTCTTTCTTGCCTTGTGTTATTGCCCCATGTCACTGCACAGCTGACTGCTTCAGCTTCATTGTGCCCAGACCTCCAGGGACTTTGCCACGTTCCTTGGACGTAGACGCCTCTGGGGCAGACACTTGACTGCAGGTGTCCAAGGGAAATTTCAAATGCAATTTGAAATTTCACTTTTCTGACTCCAGAGCCACATTTCCAGAGGTGTGGCAGCAGAAGAGGACCACAAAAATGCAGTCCCACCTCCTGAGAAGCTGCCCTCTTCCCCTCCTCACCCTTGGGTACTGGCACAGCAGCTCCCTGGCCATGGTCAGAGTGCATAGGGCTGTGCTTGTTCTTCAAGTGCCACTGCCTGACTTGGTGTAGCTGTGTTTTCTTCAAAACTGGAGTTACTCCTTTGACACACCTGCTCTAGGGAAAAGCAAGGGTTTTGGATGGGAGGGTGTGTAACTCTGCTTTTTCCTACACCGCAGGACTTGCCATGGTACGGAGGATTGCTGAGGCAGACATGGTACGCCTGAGGAGATATGAGATCCCGATTAAGAGAGTAGCCAGAAACCTGTGCTTGGACCCGGCGCTCATCGCTGCTATCATCTCACAGGAGAGCCGTGTCGGCCTGCTGCTGGACAATGGCTGGGACCAGGAACGGCACAAGTACGGCTTGATGCAGGTACGTCGGGATGATAAGTAATGTAGTCTGTATCCCAGGGCCTTACCTTAGCAAATGACGCTCTGTGTTTGAGAGAGCGCTTAAATGCATTCCCTCTACATCAAAGGTTGTGCCTAAGTGTTGTCCCAAATAAGCTCGTTTCAATGAGCCTGGAAGCGCGAAGAAAAGGGGGAAGCTACAGTGGTGGTTGTGTTCAGAGGGAAACTGATTTTCTTGCTTGACTTTTCTAGCTTGACGGGCAGCAACATCATCCTTTTGGAGTGTGGGACAGTGAAGAACACATAAATCAGTGCTCAACTATCCTGGTTCTTGCAATTAATGAAGTACGGGCCAGGCATCCTACCTGGACCTGGGACCAGCAGCTGAGAGGTACGCGATGGGCTGTGTACTAGGAAGGGACACGCTGGGTGATGGGAATGCTGTGCATTTGTTGGTGTCACTTTTAAAGGAAAAAGAGCATCAGTCCGGCAGATTTTACAGCTTCTCTTACCAAACTGACCCCCGCCCCGAATTTTCAAGTTTCAAAGAAGCAATCCCGGAACAGCAGACTGGCAAGAGGTCTGAATATAGACACAGCCTCCCAGCTCACAGCACTGTGCACAGGGCCTCCATGTTTCTGCCTGCAGAATCATAGAATCACAGAATGGTTTGGGTTGGAAGGGGCCTTTAAAGGTCATCTAGTCCAACCCACCTGCAAGGAGCAGGGACATCTTCAACCAGATCAGGTTGCTCAGAGCCCCATCCAACCTGGCCTTGAATGTTTCCAGGAATGGGATATCCACCACCTCTCTGGTCGTGGAAGAGAGATTGTGGTGGAACACCAAGCTACTTGGCAGCTTTGCCATACTAGGCCAGCCCAGCCTGGGAGCTGCTAGGCGAAGGTGGCAGGCACAGCCTCGGCTGGTTGCCCCTTGACTTCAGCGATAAACGCCCACAGAGGGCCACTACATTGAGTGGCTGGGCCACCGCTAGTGAATGGCCAGATCCAGGACCTCCTTAAATTCCCTGGAAAAAAGCATTGTGCTCAGTGAACGTGAACAGGTCTCAGGTTATCCTCTCATCTCTTCATCCTACAAGTGAAATGACTGTCAGGTGAATAAACAAGGTAGAAACCAACCAAACAAAAGCCACTGGTGAAAGCAGAAATTGAGGCACCACCACAAAACAGGCTTATCATAGCAGGCTATTAAGTTGTGTCAAGGAAGCTTGGGATCCAAGTTTGCTTGTAGTCCGTGTTATCTGCATGCTGGTTTATTCACCCTATGCTATTTCTTACTCTCCTATCCTTGTTCCATCACTGCCTTTTTAGATTACACCCTTTTCTGGGACCAGTGTGCCGTTCCCACTCATGTTTGGAGAGAGTCATGGGTTCCTTCACTATAGAAATAAGGATTTTGCAAAATCAGTCACTTTTCAGCAATAACGCATAATTAGCAATTTCCCCAGGAGCTGTGTAGGTTTGGTGAGATGCATGGCCCTTTTGGCTAGGAATTTTTACTTTTAAATCTCTATTTCTTACTTACAAACCCATAACCACTCCTTCTTAACTCTTTCCAGGGGGAATCTGCACCTACCGTGCAAAAATGGGCAACCTCCAGGTCTATGAGGAAGACCCATGCGACAGAGACAACGACTACGTCAACAGTGTGATTAGGAGAGCCCAGTACTTTAAGAGACATGGGTTCTAGCTCATAAACCTGCCCCGCCACCAAGCCTCTCCTTTACATAGATTAGCCCAGTAGCAATCGTAGTACCCAGAGCAGTTCTTCAGGGTTCCTGGGAGGATTGATGCTGGTGGCAACAGCAATGGCACTTCGCTTGCTCCAGCAAACCCCAGCTCCCTGCTTGCCGATGGGCAAGCTTAGCGCTGCCTTCCAGGGGACCTGTAGGGACGATAAACCATGAGCTTGAGGCCTTTGAAAGGCAAGTGGGGATGGACCAGCGATGTTTAAGTGCTGGGTGAGAAAGGTGCCTGCTGTCACTCGGAGCTGAACCCAGGGCTGTTTGTGCATCCCCAAGGCACGGGCGTGCAAGCAGCTCTCTATGGGCGTTGGCTGTGCTCCTCCTGCCTCTTCCATCCACCTCCTTCCCTCTCCCCAGCCAACAAGAGGAAGATTCCTACAAATTGAAATCTTCCTTCCCCTTGGTTGTGCTAGCTACTGGGCAATGAAGGGACTTCTCGACAAGCCTCTGGTCTCAGTATGTTTCTGCACCAGCTGTGTGTCCCCATGTCCAGTCTTGTGGGGGACAATGCTAAACACACTTCTGTTAGTCTCCCAAGCCGTGGAGCCCACAGCTATAATGGGGCTGGTGGCCTCTTCGGGGTGAAAAGCAGCCTCAGGCAGGGGAAAGCTGCTACACGGGAAGCAGAGCAAGTGCCACAGCAGGCACACAAAACACCTTTCCATGAGAGAACAGCTCTCCAAGCAGGAGCTGGCGTCCTATGTAGCCGCCCCAAGAGCCATATCACAACAATAGCGTTGGTAAAAAAACACCCACAACCTTTCCTGCTTTAGCTTTGGCACCTTTTTGCTGGGTTCCCTCCAAGTTTAAAAGCATTTCAGCATCTGTCCCTCTGCCAGGAATCCCAACGTCTAATTAGACGTGAATTAGCTCCGGGTTTATAAGCTGTGTTTGAAAGTGTTTTTCAATGCGGATGGGTCTGGGTGCAAATTTATGTTTACTGAGAATAATACTGAGAATAAGAGAGAAAATAAAGATAAATGTCGAATCCCAGGTGTGCCTGGTTTTTGTTTTTTTTTTTTAATTTCATGGGTCCCAGTGGGCAACAACCTGCAATTCGAGTAAATAACTCAATTTAGTACTCTTGCAATGGGTCTAAAACTCAGTTTGAGAACAGGGAGAGGAAAATTTTACTGTGGACTGGAGTGGGTGAGAAGAGCTGGACTGGGAGGTGAGGCGTGAAGCAGCCCAAGCCCGGCCTCTCACCCCATCCCTGTGAACAGGGGAATAAGGACGGTCACATTTAGCCTTTTGAATAACCATTTCAGAGGCATCAGGGCATCTTTCTGCCAGCTGTCACCATCACCGATGCAGAAGCAATGTGCCTGTACCTGGGCTGCCGGGCAGGGGCAACGCAGGCAGCCTGAGAGCTGGATTTGAGCCAGCTTTTGCAAGCAGAGCAATTTTCACGCTGTGCTGCTTGTCTTGCCGGACGCTTCTCTGCTTACTGACACAGCAAGGACTGTGCATGATTCACGGATTTGCATGCAAACTCGTTTTATCGTCTCTGGAGACTAGAGGGAGCTCTATGATATCTCTAACATTTCTAATTGTTTTCTAATGACTACAGAAAGGAGTTAAGTGTTGAGCCACCACAGATATTAAACTATATGTTATTTAGTCTTTAGTGAATTCTGCAGTATATTAAGATAATTTTAGCAAAATCATTACCGTATAATACAAACTTATGAAACACATCACATGGTTTGATCCCCCCTGCTTGAAATACCTTATGTAAAATTCATAGGTTGGAGTCCTTGGTGTATTATGTTATATAAACTCCTATGTTACACAAACCTCTTATGTAAAACCTATGAATGCATTTTTGGTAGATCACTATAAACTTCAAATCGGGCAGGGAATCTCATCGCTACTTATGTGTATAAAGTTGTTTTTTGAGTCTGGAGGGTAGACAAGAGTGGAACTTGCTTTCATAGAATCATAGAATCGCTAGGGTTGGAAGACACCTTTAAAGGTCATCTAGTCCAACCCCCCTGCAATGAGCAGGGACATCCCCAACTACATCAGGTTGATCAGAGCCCCATCCAACCTGGCCTTGAATGTTTCCAGGGATAGGGCATCCACCACCTCTCTGGGCAATATGTTCCAGTGTTTCACTACCCTCATTGTAAAAAAAAAATTTCCTGATATCTAATCTAAATCTATCTCCCTCTATTTTAAAGCCATTTCACCTCGCCCTATCACAACAGGCCCTACTGAAGAGTTTCCCCCTGTCTTTCCTGTAGGCCCCCTTTAGGTACTGGAAGGCTGCTATAAGGTCTCCCCGGAGCCTCCTCTTCTCTAGGTTGAACAGCCCCAACTCTCTCAGCCTGTCCTCATAGGAAAGGTGCTCCAGCCCATCCTCATGGCCCTCCTCTGGACCCACTCCAACTGGTCCATGTCCTTCTTATGGAGCCCTTCTGGGGCTCCAGAACTGGACACAGTACTCCAGGTAGGATCTCACCAGAGTGGAGTAGAGGGGTAGAATCACCTCCCTCGACCTGCTGGCCACGCTCCTCTTGATGCAGCCCAGGATGCGGTTGGCCTTCTGGGCTGCAAGGGCGCATTGCCGGCTCATGTTGAGCTTCTCATCCACCATCACTCCCAAGTCCTTCTCCTCAGAGCCTGTATTTTTTCTCTGGCTTTGGTTCCCCTCATGTCGCCCTCAGTTGCTGCCAGCAAGCTCCCTTCCACCACTACTGGTGTTGCCATCCCTGCAGATCTGAGATCCTCAGGACTTTGATTTCTGCATGCGTTACCGATGAAGCTGCTGTTTCACGTTGTGGTAGCGACACCCAAGGGCCTGCAGACCTACCTGCTGGCTTGTGCAGCATTGCTAAAAAGGATTATTTATTTTTAAAGTTCATTTAAAATTCCTGATTACAAGAATTCCATATGTTGTTGCGAATATTATTTTAGGATATCAGCACTTTGTAGAGAATAAGGAAAATCTGCAGAAAATTAGTTGAAATATAATTGCTTGATAAATTGTCAGGAAAGAGTAAATAATTAAGGAAAGTTTAACACTGGCACACTGCCTTAAGATTTGAGCAGAAGCTTTCCTGACAAACAGTGAGTTCAGATTGCTTTTCCTCTCTGATCTTTTCCTGGTCACCCGTGTCCACGTTACTGAAAGTCACTCCTCTGGCTGTTGTACACAGGGCTGCTGCGGTCGCGCCCTTGGTCACCCTTTTCACCCATAGCCTATTAAAAGAAAAATCAGGCAGCTTACAAAGCAAATGATCTAATGCCAAGTAACGTATCAGAAAAAGCAAACGCACAGGTGTATTGGGTCTGGCTGAGATGAAGTTAGTTTTCCCCATAGCAGCCCTCATAGTGCTGTGCTAGAAAGGTCGCTAGAAAGGTGTTGATAGCACACTAGCATTTTGGCTACTGCTGAGCAGTGCTCCCACAGCATCAAGGCTGTGTCTCCAACATTCCTCCCTCATGGGTAGGCTAGGGGTGGGCAAGATCTTTGGAGGTGATAGAGCCAGGGCAGCTGACCCAAACTGACCAAAGGGATCATAGAATCATAGAACGGTTTGGGCTGGAAGGGACTTTAAAGATCACCTAGTCCACCCCCCCTGCCCCAGGTAGGGACACCCTCCACCAGACTAGGTCGCTCAGGATAGTCCATACAGTATGACATCTGCTCAGCAATAAAAGCTAAGAGGAAGGAAGAGGTTGCGGGGAGGGGGGGCATATGTTATTACAATATTTGTCTTCTGGAGCAACCACTACGCATACCGAAGCCCTGCTTCCCAGGAAGTGGCTGGACATTGTCTGCTAATGGGAAGTAGAGAATAAATTTTTTGTTTTCCTTTTCTTCCACACTTGTCCTTTCCTTTTGCTTTATTATACTGTCTTTGTTTTGACCCACAAGGGGGTTTTTTTCATCTTATTTTCTCCCTCCGCTGTCCTGCTGAGGAGGGGAGTGACAGAGCAACTTGGTGGGCACCTGACTGGTCAACCCACCACAATAGGTAAGGAAATAGAAAAGCCAAATCAGAGGAGAAAGAAAGGTCTGGGGAATCGCAGACCAGGACACCTGGCTGCAACACCAAGGAAGATGCTAGAGTAAAGGACTGAATCGTTGCTTTGCAAGTACCTGTGGGATGATGAAGAAGGACAAAGAAAACAGTCAGGAAGGCTCTGGCAGCCTGGCTTGGCAGGGAAATGCCACCTCAGGCCAACCAAAGTCCTTATCTCACCAGCAAAGAGGCAAAAAGAGAAACCATGGTTGTGCCATATCATGAACTCGATAAGGCTTTTGGCAGCAATCTGAAGTGCCCTCATATGTGAAGGGCCTTACGATAAGCAGAAAAAGCAGTGGTTGTCAGCAACTTGTGATCAAACTGGTGAGGCATTTCAAGTGGAGCTTTTTTCTCTTAAATTTTTGATGGGAAAATGAATGGTGGACAAGAGCTATCAAACCGTGGGCTATGCTGAGAGGGAACACAAGCACGTCCACTGATGGTTAAAAACTATGGAAACCAGTTAGGAACCAAAGTACTGAAATAAAGTAAACATAGGTGCCAAACACTCGAGGAGGTCAAGCAGGGGTGTAAGCAAGGGTGGAGTGGGTGGGCAACCATACTGCAGAAAGGCTGGGGGGTCCAGTGGGAACCAAACGAGTCGATGCCAGGAGAGAGAAGGGAGAGAAAAAGATTTGAAGAGGAAAAATCACATTTGGGGATTTATCTTTATCATAGAACTGTGTATGAAGCACCTGGGGTAATTCTCCTTTCAGCTGTCAGTATCAGTGAGGCTTGGCTACCGCGTTTGAGTCTGTTGCACCAATAAAAACATGCTTAGGAGGATCACAACTCAAATGGAAGGTACAGCCTACAAGAAATAAGGATTTAGATTTTCTTTTTTTTTCCAGAAAAGTGAAAGAGGACAGAGCTATGATTTTCTAATATGCAAAAGAAATGGAGAGCAATGACCCACATCCTTCCCTTCCCTTTGAGGGTAAGGCAAGTGGCATCGAGTTTGGCAGCAGGTTTGTGTTGGATACTTCAAAAAACTTTCAGGGTAATGAGGCAATGCAAAATTCACTGGGTGTTTTAAAGAACAAGCAAGACCAACATGTAAAAGTAGCTGTATGTCATGCTGCTGTAGAGCGGGGAAATGCCATGGGTGTTTTTTAAGGACCTTCGCAGGCTAACGTCGCTGCATCAGAATCAGCAGCCAGCAAATCAAAAAGACAACAAGTTACAGACAGGGAAGAAAAATCTTCTCTGTTAGGGTCCTATGCTTTGGTTTTATAACCGATGTCAGTATTGGGAAGTGAATTTAAATATGCAATGGCTAACTTTCACAGACACCGGGCAGAGGGAGTGATTAAACAATCTGTTTCAGCAGTAACTGAACTGCCAAAAACAAGTCCCCATGGGCCAGAGCCATAAGGTCTCATGACTGACTCTGAAGGCTGGATTTGGATCGGTTTGAGCCGCATGTCCAAAACAAAGGGAAATGCCACCACAGCAATGCAGTGCTGAATAACTGAGTTTGTTCTGCTTCCATACTCATTGAAAAAGTGGGCTGGGATTTTCTAGCCAGCAACCTGTTCCCAGGATGGTGCTTCTCTGGTGGTTGCCTTGGGCGCACTCAGAACCACACTCCAAAATACTAGGCTGATCTTATGGAGTTTTCTTCCTGATAAAAACAACCTCATGTTTTATCCAGACCAGAAAGGGCAATGCTGGCCCTCCTTTAAACTGTAGGTGTCAGATGAATAAGAGAAATGCCATGTGGGTAACACTGGTGGTCAGTCACCCCTGAAGTCAGGGAGATGCTGCCTGAGGAGGACACATGACCTTGGCTGCTTTCTTCAGTCCATTTTCCTTGCCCTCAGCATCCCCAGCTGTGTAAGAGGGGTGGCAGGAGACAAGTCCACCCTTTCTATGGCACTGTTGTCCATTAATCCATCCAGTTGCTTTGGGAATGTGCTGGTGCTGTCAGCCTCCACAGCCTCCTGGGTGGCAAAGCCATGCCCATAGGTTCCTTGCTATACTTCACCCACTGGCCTTTATCCACATACTCACTGACACTGTCCCAGAAGACCATCAGGAACCAAGCCAGGATTGACCCTTATGGGAGCTGGGCTGACCATCTCCCAGCTGACCAGGTTTATCCATCACCTTAGAGAGCATATCTTTAACGTACACTCTTATATATTGCCCAGGTCGGGCACCAGCCTGTGGTCCCAAGGACCCCTCTGGAGTTGATCCTGCAGTGGGGGGTGACACCAGCCGCCCACCAGTGCGCAGACACTGATGTTGCCCAGCAGCAGAACCCTTGCCCACGCTGCCTACTCTGCTGTGGCACAGCCCAGTGCCCCCAGCCATCCTGGTGGGGACAGACTCACTGACAGGGAGGCTTTCTGTTGGTTTCAGTGTTTACTTACTATTTATACTAAACAACTGTCCCAGGGTGGGAACCTCCCCACAGCCTCCACAGTAAAGATTACAAAGGACTACAAAGACTTTGTCACCCCTGAGTGCCGCTTTCACATCTTTTTCACCAAGCAGCCCTGCCTTTTCCCTAGCTGCTTTTGATGTATCTGAAGACCCCTTGTTAACAGTTTGAGCATCCCTTGCAAGGCACTCTCCAAATCCTTTGTGATTGCCTTCCTTGAAACCGAATACTGCCAGACTGGATGCACATGGCCTGCTTTTTCCCATCCCAATGTTAAAAGGGATCATGTTATGGGATTGCAACCTCAGAGCAGTTGCCCACTAACATGCCTCAAACAAAGCCCTTGTACCACTCTCTAGTATTTGTTTCTGTGAGTTCCTGGATCAGCTCTTTCTGGAAGCAGGGATTTATTGCAACCAAAATTTCTACTTCTGCATCTCATCCTGATGAGGCATTGGTCCAGCCTATATGCAGGCTCCCACTTGTACCACCATCCTGTATTTACGGCTCCTCCCATCTCACTGACTACTCTCGTCCTCAGAAGGGATCAATAGTTCAGTCCTACTGCAGCGTTTCTATCAGTAGCGACTGGGATTTCCACTCACAGGTTTTTAGGGTGCTTCTGTTTTCCTGTAATATTTTTATGCTGTTACATTTTCATCTTTCACATAAGGCATTACTCCTCCACCTCTACATCCTACTCTGTCATTCCCGTAAGGCTGGCAGTGCTGTACCTCATTGGTTTTCTAGCCTACACCAAGTCTCTGAGATGCCGCTGTCTCAGGACAGTCATTTGGCACCAGGCATTTGGGTTCTCCAGGCTTGTTTTTGAAGCTTCTAGCAACTATGCAGAAGCATTTTTCAGTTTGCTCTCACTTCATTGCTTAATATTGCACATGCCAAACACTTGCCACTACACTCAATCCATTTTGTCTTTCTCATTTATTGCGATTGTGCTGCTTATTTCCCTCCTGTTTTTTTCAGAAGTAAACTAAATGTCAGCCACGTCCACCTTGTAGGTCACGTTCAAATCGGGTAGTCCTCTGCATCTTTCAGCTTTCCTCTGCTTCTAATGGAAATGCTCTTCTACAAGCTCTTTAATTTCCAGTGCCACAGCCTGGGTGCATTACAGCTCAGGTGCAACCTACTCCTTTTAGGCTGCTCCTCTCGTCCATGAAGTTTCATCAGCTCCTCATGTGCCTGAACCATCTACAAGGCCCTGCATTTCCCCACGAGGCCAGGGTGCAGCCTTGGGACAAGGGACCTGCTCCCAGCTCGCAGCACCCAGAGCATCCCACCTCCCTGCCACAGGCTGGGTAACCTCCCACAGCTTAAATGGGCTTAATTGCTTTGGGAAGCTTATATCAGCCTAGTTTCTCCCCTGAAGGAAAAACTAGGATCGCTCATTTCTTACCCTACCCTTATCGAGATAATTAGCAATAGAGGAGAAATGTTCAAGAGCACGAAAAAGCTCACAGAGTGAGGACGCAGCTGATTTTGTACATTCACCCTGTGAGCTGCCCTGCTGCAGCCCTCGGTCTTCCAGAAACACTTCATTTCCAAGAACTGGAAGAGTTTCTTATCACAAGGCAGGCAATTAAAAAATTGGTCCCATTTCTGTCCTTTAAATCAGGTTTTATTTTATTAATTTACTGCCTTTTCAGCCACACCTCAGTTGATTTGGATCAAGGAACTGACAAAGTTCAGGAGGTGTTTAGAGGTTACAGAAATCAGGAATATTCCTGTCATAATCATAAAAATCCTGTCAGCATATTTTTATATTTTTATACCTTTTCCTTAGAAACAGAGACAATCTCTAACATGCTTCATGCTTGAGCCACAAGGGCCACACAGGGGCCAGATGATCCCACAGATGCCTGTTCTGCAGCATTTAATTGCCGGAGGCTGTCCTTCCCTACTGCCAGACGCAGGAGAAAAGAGTAAAGAGTACCTGGTACCAGTTCTGACCCAATGCCCCACAGTCTGGCTTCTGGGTAAACCAGAATTATCTCTCCCATGTGGCTGCTGTGATCAATGAAGAGCTGCCTACTGATGGTTCATTGAGCACTGTTTATTGACTGGATGACCTTGGCCCTTGCCGTATGTACTATAGGTAGGTGTCACGCACTTGCCACGTAGCCAAGTTATTTCAGTAGCAAGACTGTCAGGTTGCTCTATATGGCAGCTGAAGAGCTAGTTGGGCTATGGGTGATGGCCAAGAGTTCAAAGTACTGGTGGCCAGCTACTCGGGGCATCCCTCGGGGACTGATCCTGCAGCTAGTGTCCTGTTTAGCGTCCTCAGTACCAACGTGGGACAGAGAGCACTCCCAGCAGGTTCCCAGGTGCTTGGTAGGACAGGACAGAGGAATGTGAACAGGTTGGACAGGAATCCCCTGAAATTCAACTACAGGCGCTGCCAAGTGTGCACCTAGAATGGAAAAGCCCCAGGCACCAGTACATGCTGGAGACCAGACAGTTTGAAAGCAGCTCTGCAGAGAAGCCCTGGGGGTCCCAGTGGACAACAATTTGACCACAAGTGGGTAATGCACACTTGCAGCAAAGGTGGCCAACAGCCTCCGGGGCCGCATTAGGAAAAGCATCACCAGCAGGTCCAGGGGAGTGATCCCTCCCATCTACTGAGGGAGTGCTGAGTTTTGGGCTCCCTGACGTGCCCAAAACGGACCCTGACGTGCTGTAGGTGAGCAGAGGGCACCAAGCTGGAGCATAAGCAGAGGCTGAGGGAACTAGGTCTGCTTAGCCTGGAGAAGACAAGCTTTTGGGAGACATTTCCAGATACGTCTGTGGAGCTTATAAAGAAGATGGAGTTATATTTTTCTCAAAGGTGCACAGCAAGAGGGTCAGAGGCAACAGTCACATGTTACAACAAGGCAAATTTGGACTTCATAAAAGAAAAGGAGTTTTTCACAAAAAACAGTGGGTGGTTAAGCACTGCATCAGGTTGCACAGAGAGGCTGGGGCATCTCCATCCTCAGAGGTGTTCAAAACTTGACAGTGCAAGGCCCTGAGAAACCTGATCTAGCTTCAAAGTTGGTACTGCTTTGAGTAAGGAGTTGGACTAGAGACCTCCAGAGGTCCTCTCCAACCTTGGCCACTCTGCTTCTGTGGCTCTGTGATGAGGCAGCTGGAGGAGAGAACGTAAAATGTAGATGTAATCTCAGCACACATGGCGAGAGATGATGAAGGAGCCACTCGCATGGGTGCTGCAGAGCTTGCCATACAGAGGAGCTCCTCGTGTTGGCTCTGGGAGCACCAACACAGTTTAGGCATCAGTCGTTCAAGGGCTGGGCAAGGGAGAGTCAGCAAAACAGTGATGCCAACACCCCAGGCGCAATAGGCCTGGATTGACACAGCTCACCTAGCATATTAAGTGGCACTTCGGCACCTGTAGCCCTTCTCCCTGCAAAGCTGGGATTTGCTTTTGGAGCAACACTTTAAGAAAGATTTTTTGTGCCACCTCATTCCTCCGACTGCAGACTACTGGGGAGAATAAACTGCAAGGGCAGAGCAGCTGGGCAAGCCGGTACTGCAGTCCCACCACAGGAGGACAAGGCCCACAGGAGAGGTGCAATCGTGGAGCCTGAGGGGGTCCTTGGAGAAGACAGAGAGAAAGGACAGAGACAGGTTCAGCCAATCTGGTGACCACAGCAACCAGTAAATAACCAACTCCATGTTATTTGCCTTGCTCCAATTGAAAGTGGGGGGAAATCCCCACTCTACTCTCAGTTTCTCCTTCTGTGAGTTTTACAAGAGATAATGTTAAAATCTCCTTGATTAATGTTAAATCTCCTTGAGCAAATATGCCAGGTTCATGAGGCACTCCTCTGCCCGTGCATTAAGTAATGAAGAAAAACCTGGGGGAGCCGCATGCTGCTCCTTCCATTATAGCCAGTCTTGTGCAGTGGCTCCATCTTGTGAAGAGGCTGTCGGAGGTGGGATGAGACTTCGCGCATCCACACCGTCAAAGGAAACAGAGGCTTGCAAAGAAAGGCATCAGAAGAACAAGTCAGTCCCACCAGTAATAAAGCTGTGCCCAACAAGCCCTCCTGCGCTTTGCTCTCTGTGCCCTACACACCCTTTGGAGACTGACCACAGCCTTCAAAGACACCAGCCAGACTACTCCACCCACAGCAGGTGATACTTTTAACTTTTCTGTGGTATTTTTGGCACATGAGGTGGTGAGGAAAGGGTTGTGAGCCTGCAGAAATGTGTCTGGGAAGCGGAGGGAGGGAGAGGTCTCTCAAGGGCAGGCAAGGAGCTTGGTGGATGAAGGTAAGCGGCGTGGCCCCAAGACCCTCTGACTTGGGCAACTGCAGGCAAATAACCCCTCGCTAATGTGACACCAGTATCCTTATCATTGGTGTCTGTCCCCAAACGCAGTTGCAGTGATTGGAATCACCCAGCTAGTTACAGTCCCTCTGCTCGCAAGTAGACGTATGCTAGAAATCTCTCCCTCTCACAGCAGAGAGAAATGTTGAGGCGGAGGGTTGTCTGAATCATTTCAGAGATGCATTGAGCTCATTAAAATCTGTTATGAAAAAAAAAAGAAAGAAAAAGGCTGAAATGACAAGGCACCATTATTTTTTTCTGCTAACAAGCAACGCTGGCAGAGCACGCTGTCACGGGAGCACCCCCCAGGCCAAGGGAGATTGGCCACCAGCGTGGACAGGGCCAGTCTCTCAGGAGAGAGCTAGCCCAGGCAGTAGGGCTGCAAGACCTCCGTGCTACAGAGTCAACAACCCAGTGTCAGTCCCAGTCTTCTTTTCTTGAGCAGTAGGGACACAGCCCGGGATGCTGGGATGGGACTGGGGCAAACACCTGCAGAACAGCTGGATGCTGGGTCTTTAGCTTGGCCCTCACCATGGTTCCCTTCAGGAACAGGGTGTGAAATACAAGATGTAGATGGAGAGATGCTCAGAGAAAAATAGCGTGATTTTTTTTTTTCCCTTTGGAAATCTGGGAAATGCCACTCCCAAGAACATACTTGCCACCATGCCAATGTCTATAGTGCAAGAGGTTCTGTTTACAGAGGAAAAAAAATGCTATTAAGCCTCACAAAACCACAGCCCAGTACATTTCGTTACAGTGTCAGATTACCACCAAACAGAAGGTAGCTTCCCCTATAAATTAAACCTCCCCAAACCTCAGTCCTTTGCCAGAAGCTGAGCTGCAGACAAGTAGGTAAGAAACCACCGCTCAGGGCAGGAGCTCTTCTCATTCCTTCAGCAACACCATCTCCTCAGCGGCCCAAGGGCTGCACCTTTTTGCTGCACGAGATTTCTGCTTGAATAAGGATAGCGAGATTTGTCCTGTAGTTCTGGATTTAGGTCACCTAAATCGAGATTGGCTCTCATCCGCACATGAGCCTGTCTCCCTAGGCTCCCCTCACAGCCAGTGAGGGGGAGTGGGTGCTCTCAGAGTACAACTCGCCCTGAAGCAGATGGCCACAATGATTTGGACAGCTTGCATCTTGAAAGAGCCAATTTCTGAGTACAAGGAAAGTCTCAGGAGATTCAGGCAAAGCTGTCCCGGTGTGGTGAAGGCAGTTTGTATGCAGAATATGGGCAGGGAATAAGAGCGTGCATGGTGGTAGGGCAGCACCACAAGGCACTGAATTTTATTTTTTCTGAATTAAATATTGGGGTTTGAGATTTGGAGGAAGTTACCAATGTGTTGTAGAAGACACGGGTTTCAAACACCAGCAGAAGTGAGAGGTCACGAGGCTGTTGTGAACGGCTGCAGCTTGGTTTGTGCCGGAGCAGGAGAGCTGCCATTGGGGTCTCTTATAAAAAAAAGACGCAGCTCCGTTTGTGTATTGCTTTGCCTACTCAACCAAGAGAAATACCCCATCAGCTCAGAAAGAGTTTCTTTGTGTTTATGCAGCAAGCAGTGAGAGGTATTAATGACTTCATGCCTGCCAGTGCTGACTGATTGATTTTCAGGCATTTCTGCGCGCTGAGGAAGAACCAGCCCATGTACCCGATGCTTGTGCTGCTGGGCCTCGCTGCCCTCCTTGGTAAGTCTCATGTCCCTCGTTCCCTTGCCCCAAGCAGCCATAGACATTCTCCCCTGGGCCGGGAAGCAGGAGGCATTGATGCACCTCCTCACCCTCCTCCCCAAAATCTTGGTTGCCATTAAAGTCTACGGGAGGAGACAGTGCTCGGGTCCCCTTGTGAGCCTCGCAGGGGTGGCCTCTGAGAGATGGGTGGGTGCAGGATCCAGGGCGCAGGGCAGGACCTCTCCTCCTCTCCATCACAAGGAGTGACAGAGGCAGCCCCGCGTGGTTCCCACGCCCTGCAGCTCATCCTCTCCAGCGTGCAGCCTCCCCTTGGGTTTTACTTGCAGTGACAAAAGGTTTTTACTGTCTAAACCTTCCCGTGTCGCCTCTACAGGTGCCTCCCAGGGCCGCACAGATTGCTACGGCAATGTAAATGGAATTGACACCACTGGGGCTTCATGGGACACTGCAAAGCCAGAGGGTTTATCCTACCGCGGTGAGTGTCTCTCTTCTGCCTGTTGGCTCCATTTTCCTGTGGCA
The DNA here is from genome assembly GCA_011801015.1 of Ardeotis arabs. NCBI lineage: Eukaryota > Metazoa > Chordata > Aves > Otidiformes > Otididae > Ardeotis > Ardeotis arabs. The sequence continues at coordinate 20,622 of JAAGAY010140650.1, read as the reverse complement.
CAGTAATCCCAAATCCTGCACATTTCCAAAGTGCTGAACACACACTGGCTGCTGGGCCTGCATAATACCCCTGCAGTCAATCATCTATGAGGACAGGCTGAAAGAGTTGGGGCTGTTCAGCCTGGAGAAGAGGAGGCTCCGGGGAGACCTTTTAGCGGCCTTCCAGTACCTAAAGGGGGCTTATAAGAAAGACAGGAAGAAACTTTTTAGTAGGGCCTGTTGTGATAGGACAAAGGGTAATGGTTTCAAAATAGAGGGAGATAGATTTAGATTAGATATTAAGAAAAAATTTTTTACAATGAGGGTGGTGGGACACTGGAACAGGTTGCCCAGAGAGGTGGTGGATGCCCCATCCCTGGAAACGTTCAAGGCCAGGGCTCTGAGCAACCTGATCCGATTGGAGATGTCCCTGTTCACTGCAGCGGGGTTGGACTAAACAACCTTTAAAGGTCCCTTCCAACCCAAACTATTCTATGATTCTACGATCTACCTCCTCCCAGAGGTGAGGGAAATAAAAGGTTGATGTAATTCTGTCTGTATGAGAAGGAGAGAGGTGAGAGACAATTCTGAGTTTTAAAAGCTACTAAGCAAATATCTTTACTTTTGATATTAATTACAGGAGTTAGGGCTTCAGAAAAGATCGCCGAACGGGATTTAAAAGCTATGGATCAATATAAAACACTCATTAAGAAAGTTGGCAAAAAACTGTGCATCCAACCAGCCCTGATCGCTGGCATCATCTCCCGAGAAAGTCATGCCGGCAAAATACTGCAGGATGGCTGGGGCGACAATGGCAATGGATTTGGTTTAATGCAGGTATTTGTTGATGCTCCACTAAACCTGATAAACAAACAGCATACAAGTAAAAGTAAGCCCCCTAAACATATCATCCATTACAGCAGGGAAATGACTTTGTTGTTGTTGTTTTGATATTTCTAGGTTGACAAAAACTCACATAAACCTGCAGGACAATGGAACAGCGAAACTCATCTTACCCAGGGCACAAACATACTTATCACGATGATAAAGACAATACAGAAGAAGTTCCCAAGCTGGACAAAAGATCAACAGCTGAAAGGTAAGGTACACGTCATAGGTTTTGTCCAGGAGAGAAGAAAAACTTTAGGACAAGAACATAACGAACTAGTTCCCATGTTCCTCAAAACCCACATTTCTAATAGGCTGTCACTTAGCTTTTCATCCCTGTTTTATTTCACCAGCAAAAGACAAGCTTTGTCAACTCTGTGTTGTTTCTGCCTTTCCTGAGTACAGCAGCCTTGTTGAATTGCCATCACCATGTGGCAAATATTTATACATCTGCAACCTACTCAATTTAAGAGCTGAGCTTTCCTTATCTGACCATGAGGAGTCTCCCACAGCCATTTAGGTGAACAAATAGCTCCCAGTATACTGGAACGGGGCCAGCGGTTCACTCTGTATCGCTGTTGACAAAGGAGATGAGGTGTTTGCTCTCAGGGAATTGCAAAACTGTGCCGTGCAACATGGAAAAGCTGCCTGCTTCAAAGCAGGCTGCACCGCGCAACCCCCTTGGACCGCTGGGGTGCCACAGGGGGCTTACTTCACAGCCACCTCGGACACCTCCGCTTTTCAACATGGCATATGGAGTAGCAGATACACAGCTGCGAGACAAAGATAATGCAATGTTTGTGTTTTAATTCTCTTTTAGGAGCAGTGATTTTCAGGGATGAGTGAGAAGTTAACATGTTGGATACGATATGATACAATACGATATGATACGATACGTTATGTTATGTTATGTACGTTATGTTACGTTACGTTATATTACGTTATATTATCCTAGTCTAGTCTAGTCTAGTCTAGTCTATTCTATTCTGAACAAGCCCAGTGTAAATGAAGGGCTTGTCCTGGGCCAAGTAAAGAGTACAAATTCATCAAGCAGCAAACGTCCATGAACACAAAACCTGAGGTATCTTTCTGATGTTTTAGTGGATTCAGGAATAACTGTAAGCTGTTCACAGAGCCCCACTTAAGTCAGAGAAGCTCCGATAATGCCGTCTACTTCCCTTCTGAAGCCCTGATAAGTGAAAGCCTTCAAAACCCGTAAAAGCAGAACACATCAGGCTGGAATTTTCCCTAGTTTTTTTTAAGTCTGTGTGACTTCTTTTGGTGTTTCATTTCAGGGGGGATTTCTGCCTACAATGCTGGTGCTAAGAATGTCCAAACCTATGACGAAATGGACAAAGGTACCACCCACGATGACTATGCCAACGATGTGGCTGCACGAGCCCAGTATTACACCAAACATGGATACTAGACTCTATAATCTCTACCCAGTAACTTCCTTACCATCACCTGCATGACACCCCTGAGGGAGCCGAGACACAGAGCAGCTGTACCCTGCAAAAGCATACAGATGCAAATGTACAGGAATGATTTAGATGAATAAGAATTTGCAGACTAAAGCCCTGAATTTTTAAAACAATATTCAGTAAGACACCAGTCAAGTAGTTTCTTTATAAGCAATATGGTTTTGATTTTTACCAAGGGAATATTACCAAAATCTTAATATTTTTTTTCTGCTATCTACATATTTCTCTGAGTTATGAGGACTATCTTGTTTTGCTATTGATAATTTGCTGCCTTCCAGATCTTAAAACACATTTCTGCCAAAATCTGTCATTCTCTTAGGAAATAAAATTTCTTGGATATTAGCTTAATGATTTAATTTTTCAAAGCTCCTTGATACTTACATTATGATGTGGAGTAGTAATTTCTTTCTGAATGCTAATTTTTCATATAAATGCATAGAATAGAGATGGATGTTTCAGTCATACAGAAATAAGTGAACAGAAATCAAATAAAAGTGTTATTAGCAAACAAAGTAGGACTCCAAGGTACTCATATTGTCATGTGTGTTAGAAAAGTTTGGATAAGTACAATGTTAACTTCAGTCAGATGGAGAAACTGAGAAGGGAACAGGATGAAATACATATTTGAGCGTCATAAAATTCTTTTCCCTCTCTGTTGCTTGCAGAAGAGTGACACTCGGGAAAACAGCAGTCTTTGCATTCAGCATATTTTGGTGCTCCTATTCTTTCTAGACCTGGAATTGAACTATTTTGGGGTGGGAGGGTGGAAAGGCAACGAAAGGAGAGAGGTAGATGCCTGCAGGACTGAGTAACACTCATTCTTCAGGGCCAAAGGAAGAGTTGGTTTCGGTCTGGCAGCAAGCAGCACCAGCTGTGCCTTTCCCATCAGCATCCACCTGCATGCTGAGGGAACTTCCTTTATTCTTCCACGACAACCACACCTTCTGGGACTGGGAATAACTGCATGTCAGAATAATTAGAAAAAACACTGGCTGCAAGCATCTTAAATGGATAGGAAAATGCAATCCAAAGCTATTAACAGCGAACAGAGTTACGATACACATCCTCCCAGGAGTAATTAGAGACCACATTGCAAACACCCAGCATGGATTTAAACAGGGTAAATAGTGCCCAGCCAACCTCTTTGCCTCTTGCGACGAGATGACCGGCTTTACGGAAAAGGGAAGAGGCCCGTATATGGTATACCTTGACCTAGCAAGGTCTTGTCCCAGCCTGCCATAGGATCCTCATGGCCAGACTGGTGAGATGCGGACTGGATAGGCAGGTAGAAAATTGGCTAGAAAGTTGCCAGGCTCAAAAGCGTGGTGGTCAGCGTCACAGGGTCCAGCTGGTGGCCAGCTGCTAGTGGCATCCCACAGGGACGGATATTGCAGCCAGTACTGCTTTGTGGCCTCAGCAGCAATTTAGACTTTAGACTAGAGATCGAGAGCACTCATGGCAAGTTCACAGTTGATGCCAGATGTGGAGTCCTGGAGAGACTGGAGAAATGGGCTGATGGCAACCACATGACGGTCAATTCAGACAAAGGCAAAGCCCTGCACCTGGGACAGAATAACCCCCTGCGCCAGTATGGGCTGGGGCCAACTGTCTAGAAAGTAAGCTGTGCAAAAAGGGACCTGGGGGTCCTGGTGGACACCATAGGCCCTCATGGAAATGTAGACTAAGAACACCCTAAGCTGCATTAGCAAAATCCTAGCCAGCAGGGAGGGGAAGTGATCATTTCCCTCTTTTTTGTGCTTGTGAGACCACACTTGGAGCACTGTATCCAGTCTGGGGCTCCCTGATAAAAGAGGGACATTCCACAGTGGAGGCCACTAAGCTGGTCAAGGGCTGGAGCACAGGAAGTACAAAGAGACACTGAAGGAGCTGGGTCCGCTCAGCCTGGAGAAGAGTCCTCACCTGAGCTGCACTAGAAGTCTGCCTGCACTTGGCTTTGTAATCCACCGATCCTGATTCTGCCTCGCTGACTTTCCTTCCTGGCTTTCTCTTGAACCTGTCTTATGACTACATACTTGCCCTAGGAAGTCACCTAGGGCAAGAGCCTGCTTGCCATCCTGACCACAGCCCATGTACTGTGGTTGTGAGCAGTTTTCGTGGGAAGGTAGGCTGGGAGATATCTGCCTTGTTGCCACCCCTGGCTGTCTGACAGCACACCCTTAGAAACCCAGGTGATTCACTTGGTTTTTTTTTAAATGCAGGCTACACAAATCACCCAGAGGTAACAAATGCTGATCACTATTAAAATCTTAGATCGACTAGTTACTCCTGCAGATTGACTCTGATCAACCATTTCTGCAGATGCCTCACACCACTAGTTCCTGGGACCAGCACGAAGGGACATCCCTGTCCCAGGGCTCACTGACCATGGGCTCCATTAGCTGGAAGGCACCTTGCTGACACTTCAGCTAGAGCTGCTATAAAATTACTTGTGTTCAACATGTAAGTTTTAAATCTACTGTCTCTTGTCTTACCTTGTTCCAAATTGCTCAGTAGTACACCTGAAGGCAAGGTCTTAGCACTGGCAATCTCCATACTAACTCCCACCAAGCCCATAGAGCCAGCGTCAGGTGAGGTAAGGGCTGTTGTGCATTTAAATACATTTAAACATGAGCACCTCAATATTTTCTGCCTCCTGGTAGCTGAGGTAGCAGAGTTTTCTGGTAGTTATTTACTTAATACATGACAAAATCATCCTGCCTTTTTTATTTCTTATTCAGAAAAAAAAACTCCAAAGCTTTGAAATTTGCCTTAGCAAAGACATAATTGGCTTAATATGTATCTTCACAAGGTCTTCCTTACATACATGCAGAGAGCTGCAAGCCTCACAGCAGACGTTCACTGTGAGCAGATGGCAACTTCACCTTCTCCTCATCCATGACACCAAGGCGGGCTGCACTCTGCAGGCCAGGATTTGCCTCCCACAGCTATAGAAGGGATTTAGTCTCCAACATCCACCATTTCCTGCTCTCCATCCTGGGGACCAACACCGCCAGTGTTGCTAGCCCAGAGCCAGAGCAAGGCAGCGGGGTGGGAGATGGGAGTGGAGAGGGCAGAAGTGTCCTGCTGTGGTAGGAAGGCAACTGTCATACTAGGAGGAACAACATAGCATTATCCTCTGCGACACACGTGAAGTCTTCCTGCTAATCACCACCAGAAAGGCCTCAGCCAAGGACTGTTCAGGTAGCTACAGCTCAGCCAAGATGAGGACCAACGAGGGAACCTCAAAACTGCAGCAACAACCATGATCAGAAGTGAAGAAAATGTGGCCTGAAGAGACTGCAGAACTGTGATGGCTTAGACAAGAAAAAACATGCCAAGGACAGGTATGTGTGTCTACAGTTACAGGATAGACAGCCAGGAAAGGGAAAGAAGTAAGCAGGTTCACTACATCCCTGTGTACAGAGTAGAGCAGATACACACATATAAATGCAAAAATACACATAATTTCCCATTTTCAGCTTTCATTTTAAATCAACAATGAATACAAAGTATTTGTGTTGCTCTTTAGCATTTATCTTATAGCGAGAATGGCCTTTGCTGTACTTAGGTGAGATCATGAACAAGATTTCCAAAATACTTGAGAATTTATCTAAAGTCTCATTCAGCTTTGCAAGACCGAAGGCTTGCAAAAATGAACTTATTACAAAAGATACTGAAATTTGTGCAGTTTGTGGCAGTTTCATGTCCTAGCCCTGTTTGCACTCTCCAGCATGGGACTTTACACCTGCTGACGGGACAAGCAGACCTTCTGCAAAAACTACTGGGGAATTCTGAAACCAAACCAATAAATAAAAACAGCAGGGTTTTGAAACATTGTGCAACTTGTTCCCTGTAACAGCCACAGCCGCTGCTTTCCTTCTTTCAGTACTCTGTTGGATCTGCACTATCAGGCTTAACATCTTTTTGATTGCTTAAATGCTAAACTATAAAACTGAGTTTTGCTACACTGGTGTCTGAAGTTAATTTCTTATAGACGAACCATTATTACAGAAAAGAAAAAAATTACCAGAGCAGTAGTTAAGAATCGTGCATCATGAATGGCAAAGTTCACTGATAGGACTACACTATGTAAAAATTACACAGGAAAAAGAAAAGAGCCGATTTAAGCCCACATCCAACACCAGGAAGCCATGAGCGCTTCTGAAACAAGTCTGCAGAAGTAAAACATGCAAAGGATAATCCACTCCAGATTTTTATTACAATTGGGCTTGAGTGATTCTTTATGAAATGCAGGAAGGATGTAAAAGCATGTTCTAAATTTGCTTTACACTGCCTTAATAACTGTTTTGTATCAGATAGGTCCCGTTTGACCTCTTTGGGTCTCTCTTCTTTACAGAGAGAACTTTGACTAAACGTATGCCAAAACTCTTAACTCCTGGCTTACCAGAATGTAGAAGAGACTTGCCTCATTTTAAGGAAAGGGCTTCTTACTGTTAGTTATTGAAGATAAATGAGAGCTAAAAATAACATCAACCACAACTGCCTTCACACGTTGTTTAAACATTTCCCAGCTTCCACCTCCTGACTCAGGAAGGGTCACTATTTCGCTGCTTGTCTGGCCATCAAAAATGCTGCAAAGCTGGACAGGATACACCTAAGGACAACACAAACAAAAGTCAATCCAGCAGAAATAAGCCAAGTCGTGCACCTAGAGTCAAAAAACATACACAGTTAAAAAGCAATTAAATATAAAACTGTTGAATACTATTTAAAAACAGACAAAATTTCATTCATCTCTGCAGCATGATGTTAAAAAAAAAAAAAGCATGCTAGTCATTGCTTTGCCTTTAATTCTTTAATTGAAAAAATTTCCAAGCTGCTCTGTCCCAGGCTGCGTGATACCGCCTGCCCTCTCAGGAGCTTAACACGGATATTCTTCAGACGAAGCCTCCGCGGACAAGACAACATTCACTCCCACACTGAGAAACGACTCTCTGAATCTCTTTCAATTAATGCATAATCTGCTTCTGAAAAATGCCAGGGCCTGCCTCCAAACCTGTTATCTCAGTTCTTACACCAAACACTTTCAGTTTATAAGTAAGTTTCTGTCTTGATAACTCTCTCACTCATAGAAACCAGATTTAACTGACTTGGTCTCTTCCTTCTTCCCACTCTTTTTTTCAGGCTTTTCCCCTCCTGACAGATGATCAACAAGTTAAATTATTCCTTTGGTCATGTACGTGTATATTCCCATTACCTTCAGATTATGTCCCTGCCTTCAGTGTGGTTGCACAGACAAGATGCGCTGACTTCAGCAACGGTTTCTGGGGAGGGAAGAAGCACCGGCCCCCAGCGCTGCAGTGCAGTAGGGTGACCCGCAGCCCACGGCACTGACTCATGGCACTCCGTGGTGACGTCAACACCAGAAACCAAGTTTCATGGCAGAACTACACTCTGACAGGCTTTTTGTAGCATTTCTGAGAGATGAAGAAAAACTAGGATGAGATGGATCTGAACTGGAGGTTGCCGATTGCTGCAACTAACAGCAAGTGCAAGGGGAATCTAGAAGATAAACCACAATTTGGGGCACTTTTGAGACTGCCCAAAGCCACCACCTATACCTCTGACATAGCAGGAGAGATCGCAAAGCCATGTGGCTTACATACTGCCTCCTCAGTGACAAGCGAGTGACAGGACAAGTGAGAGATGCTGCAAAGAGCACTGGCAAAAGCCATGACTCCCCATCCCCAGAGACTTGAGCCTGCAGCAGCTCTTGAGTTTTTGCTGAAGCCTGCAAGATGCAGCCTGCTTGACATCGCACAGATGATAGACAGGGCTGTTGTTACAAACCATCATGCGGACATGCCATTCTCCCCTATTAGTCTGAATACAGGTTTGCTGAGGAAAAAAAATTCCCAGGACATGTGAGACTCCATGCATGCATGTAGGATTAAACAACAATTTCTGAATGGGGATCCAGAAAACACAGGAGATCCATCTGCCTGCCTCAATTACTGCGATGTGGAAGCAGCAAACTAGTACATCCTTCATGATTCTCCCCCAGCAATAAGGAAGCACAGGCTATTTGGAGATCACTGCTTTGTGAATCATCTTTAGTGGTCTTTTGGATTTTCAATTTTTTAAAATATCACCCCTGTATGAGCCATAACTGTTTTACTTTCCTTCCTGCCAGAAGTACTTCCCTGTGTTTCAATCTTCTTTAAACTTATTCGTAACCATGAGCATGAAGAGCTCCATGCAAGGGCTGCTGTGACTTTTTGCAGCCAGTTCTTGATGTGAGGTGTCAACAGCACAGGAAAAATGGACAGAATTGACTCTTTCAATGCTGTAACGCTCCCCAGCTTAAAATTTGAAAGAGCTGATCAAAAAGCGAAACAGCATTTCAGCCTCACAAAATTTACAGTGGAGCAGAAGCATGTCAGGATGCATTAGCAGTGGCGGGGAGGTCTGCCATCCAGTGGCTTTTTTCCTTACTGCTGAACACCTACAGTCGCTTTGATCCACTGCTGATTTGGGTTTGTGCCTTCACCTTTGTTGTCGCTGTGTAAGAGGGGATAACAACAGGGACCTGGCATAGCCTCTGCGTATGCAAATTCTCAGTGGTTGCAGCTCTGTGTCATGTTACTGTTGCTGAGTCTTTGCCTGCAAAAACAGCCGAAAGCGCAGTTTCCTGTTTTCCATTGTCAGCACATTATTGCTCCCAAAAACTGAAGGGAGTCAGTTGTTTTCAGATGAGGCTCCTCCTAGTTCCAAACTGTTAGCAATGGGGTTTTAAATTAAATTAAAATATATTTCATTTTAAAAATTGTAATTGTGTTCTGCAGAGCAGAAACCCTGTGGCGTTCGGGTGGATGCACAAGAAGTTGGTAGGCGTTCCCGTTTCCCGTTAATAGGAGCAGCGTGTGGGAAGGGCACTAAGTCAGCTGCTCCAAAACTCTCCCAGCAGATAAAAAGCCGCCAGCAGATAAAAAGCTCACTTGTCTCAAGGAAGTGCAGTGAGAAGGTGGAGAGACATCCTGCACCAAACATGGCAGGTCAGTGATGTTTGTCTAATATTCTTGTAAATAATTCACTGTACCAAAGTCTTTTTTCCATTAACTGCTGGGATTGGGTTAGCGTTGTTCCTCTAGTTCCTCTTGGTGTCTTTTCCCTTCTGCAACAGTGTGTTTAGGCAACAGATAAAGGCATATGAATCGCAAATCAAATGAACTGCAAGTTAGATAAACTGTAATGGATGTAATTGAAGGATGTTTCTCTTTGTTTTTTCCTGTTGATGGTAGCTATGGAAAAGCAAACTGGAGCCAACAAGTAGAGTAGGGTTTCTTCTGACTTTCATAGATTTTTTTTTTTCCTTTTGAAAAAAAATCTGCCTTTTGGAGGTGCCTTTCTCCATTGGCTATGCAGGCAGCCCAAGTGACAAGCTTAGACTAGACAGACTAAGTTTTGGGCAAGCTAAAATTCAGGGAGATTGAATTGTGCACAAAGCACCAGTTCACCTCACAAGCTTCACTGTGGGTTTATGCTAGCATGACCGAGAGGTAATCCTTTCCAGAGCATAGGATAACATGACCGCATCTGCTAGCACAAATGCCTGCACTAGTATCAAAACAATGCCACGGATCATGGATCTGAATTTAACGGCATGCGTCATACACTGCACTGGCCTGATGTTTGGTTGTGAATACTGCTCTTAGGTGGTTCAGAGCGTTACGGGAATATACTGAATGTGGACACGACTGGAGCTTCGGAGGCAACTGCGAGACCGGAAGGTCTGAGCTATGCAGGTAGGCACTAACTCAGTTGTTCATCTCCCCTTACATGCATGCACAAGCAAGCTCACGCCTATTACAGATCCCAGTCTCTGGTCATCAGTCATTGCCATGTGAGCAGATTTTTCCACGACCAACAAAGATCCTACTTGGGCACATAAGTTTATGCTGGGAATAGAGTTGCCTTTGAGATGTGCTAAGGAATATTCAAGACCATTACAGAGAAAAAGCAAGGTCTGCTGGGTGTATCCAACTCCTGCCATCAAGCCTGCTTTTTCTCTCCCCTTATGAGGTTTTCCCTCAAGACCTGTTTCTGAACATTTCCCCATTATATCCCTAAACTAAAAAGAAATAAATCTGGGACTAATCTACCCAAAGGCTTAGATTTAAAACAGGAAGACGCACCTTTTAGTCTGCACAGTAAACAACTGCCCTTTATATTTGAAAAAACATCTTTTACATCATCTGTGTATTGATTTCTAGGACACTTGCCCTTCAGCAAAATTGGTCAATTCTATCATTACTTCTCTCTAAATGGATTCAGAAGGATTCAAAATGCCAGCTCAATCATAACGACTGTTAGAACAACTTGTTTCTGATTTTAAAAACAAAAGCAAAAGTCATGCATGTTGTGTTGTAGGAGTTTCTGCCTCAGAGAAGATTGCAGAAAAAGATTTGAAGAACATGCAGAAATACCAAGACAAGATTACAAAAGTTGCCAACAGCAAGGGTGTTGATCCAGCTCTGATTGCTGGTATTATCTCTCGAGAGTCACACGGTGGGACAGTGCTGGAGAACGGCTGGGGTGACCACAACAATGCGTATGGTTTAATGCAGGTATGGTCAATCTTCTTAAAAACACAAATCTCATCCTTCTTTTGAAGCAGCAAGTCAGAAAAGAGCAGGGGACCCACCGAAAGGCAACTCCCTAAACCTTTTCAGACAACTCTTTGGCCAGAATAAAGCCAACACTGGCCCAGCCGTCAGCTCCTGGCACTGGGGAAGGACCTTGCTGAGTGTCAGGGCATGAGCAGACGGCTTTTGCACCGTGAAACCACTGCTTGCTTCCCAGCGCTCTCTTGGGAATGAAGAGATTAATCGTTCCTATTTCATACTTTAGATAATAAATCTTGCTTTAAAAAGCATTTATTTTTAACTAAGCACAGAGGCCTGTCAGCTGCAGCTACACACAGTCAGGTTAATTATCCTTTATGCACCACAGGAGCCTGGCTAGTGGGGGATCTTGCTATTCATGCCTACATTCACGCCTCGCTTGCTTGCCAAGTTGTACATTTATCTGTACAATCCCTAAACATTTGCTGCACGCATTGGGATCCACTTTTGTAACAGCTCCAGCCCCCTCAGACTTGCTCTTTACTAACCCCATGGATAAGAGGAGGAGAAGAGGAAGAGAAGGAGAAGGCGGGGGATGAGGAGGAGGAGAAGGCAAGGCAGAGCAGAACTAGGGCAGACATTGAGAGGAGATCCCTAGAGGAAACAGGGGTTTTCCCACTCTCGATGCAGCTGGGAGGGGAGGAGCAGTCACCTTGCAGCTGGAAAAGCTTCAACAGCAGTAATCCCACTTTCTGCACCCTGTCACCATTACAGCAGCAGCTGTGTTGGTTTTTTAAGGGTCTGACAGACAAGGAGGTGGGGCAGGCATTCCTCTTCAGTGACCCGATAGTCTGCTCTTTGTGTCATCTGCTGCCTTCACCCGCACCTTGAGCTACCTTTGCTTCCTCTCTATACAATTACAAAAGAGGTAAATAATGAGATCAAAGATCAGAATGAATACAAGCAGCCTGTAGGCAATTAAGAGCTCTGGATAAACAGCGGAGTTTCTGGTGTGCTGATATTGCTCTTTCACTTTCAGGTTGACAAACGGTACCATAAGATTGCCGGGTCATGGGACAGTGAGGAGCACTTAGCCCAAGGCACAGAGATTTTATGCGGGATGGTACAGGAAATGCAGAAGAAATTCCCAACATGGACAAAGGAACAGCAGCTGAAAGGTAGAGTTTTGTCAGCTTTAAAATGTCAGCTTTAAAACACTTCACACACATAAAGGTCAAGCACAATTATGCTGTAAAACAGAGCACTTTAATAAAAACTAAACACATCCCAGTCCCCCTGTTCTTTTTATTGAAGTGTGGAACAATATTTCTTGACACTCACTAAAATTAACAGAGGAATAAGATGTGATTGGCTTTCTAGTAGGCTTTTGGAAAACTTGGCAAATACCGTGACATTTTTCAGTTGCAAAGTGTAAAGGTGGGTGTCCCCCGCCCCGTTTCATTTGTTTTGTGTTTCTATACCCACCTACAAAAAACTACTATCCTGGCAAGTCCAAAGAAGAAATCCATTAATTTTGAAACTGTACGGTCGTCACTGGAGGAAACATGGTTATATTCTTGAGCACTGATTACTGCTCAATCCGTCATTAAGTTTGGGTCCCTTTATTCCAACTACAATGCAAATATGTCTGAGGTTATTAACGCCGGTAGACATGAAGGCATATGCACAAAAGGAAGCAGGCATACAACTGAAGATGTTACGTTAGCAAAATACAGCAAGGGGACAATGGTCACCAAGTTTGGATGTAAAGGAGGAAATTATCATTTCTTCACAAAATTAAAACACAAAAGGAATATCGTAGTGGCAAAAATAGCTGGAAATGGTAATACAATACTGGCAAAGAGAGAGATGCAAACTAAAGCAACACGTTTAAGCTGTGATTTTTGTTTGCTTGCTTATTTACTGACAAAGTATCATCTCTCTTTATATGTTCCTTTCACTCTCATTTCAGGTGCACTCTCAGCCTACAATGCGGGACCTAACAGCGTCCAGAGCTACAACAGAATGGATATTGGCACAACACACAATGACTATGCCAATGATGTGATTGCAAGAGCCAAGTTTTTTAAGAGAAATGGATTCTGAGACGTCTGAGTAATCATTAGATTTCAGTCACTGATTGCATACTTTCCTTCTAATTAAAAAAAATCCTGGATTTCTCCCAAGAAACAGTTAAGAATGGGGGAGGGCAATGAAGCCAGAAACAAGTGCAAGCTTTCAATCATATTTTTTCCAGCTAAGTCTAAAAAAATCACTTTAAAAGATAACACTGCTAACAATCCAAACTGTAACCTACCTTTTGCCATTTATTTTTTATCTCACTTCACGAGAATATTCAAGCAGAGTTTTCATCTGTGCTTGCAGTTTCTCAAGCAGCAGATTAATACTGGAAGAAAATTATAACACTGCTTAACAAGATTTTATCTGCCTTAGATTTTATCTGTCAATTTGTTAACAATTTGCCATCTTGGAATTGAATATCTGCAATAAATATTGTATGTGTTTTACCTACCAGAAGAGTGTATCACAGTGTATCATTTCCTTTCAGAAGAATTGCTCTTAACTTTGGTGATGTGACCCCAAAGTGGCTCTTTTTTTTTTGTGACAGGAGGGAAAATACTAAGCTATCCTTAACATTTTTTTTGCCCTTGATACTACTTAATTTTAGCCTTTACAGTTGCAAACATTCTGTTAAACTCAAGCTGCTGTAATGAATACTTTTATTGAAGCTATATATTTTCTTCAGTACAGGGTCTGGAATAAGAATATGCACACTCCATCATGTTTATAAAATGGCATATAGTTTCTAAAATCTGATGCAAGTTCAAGCACAATAAACAGATCCTTTTAATCAATCATATAGTAAAGCTTTTGGGGAGCCTTAGCTTCAGAGTTGTTGCATTCATTCAGCCATTTCAAGATACAGGAGAAAAGTAAGTGGTTTAGAGTGTTTAAATAAAACTCCTCAAGGGTATCACTACGGTCTAAAGGAGAAAAAAAAAGAGCATGGGGTGGGGTGTTGTTTATTTTTTTGTTTTAAATATGGTGCATTTTTTTCTCATAGCTAGTATTTTGTACTTGTGATTAAAAATAGCCTGATGCTATTATTAGAATTGTATTGATCTACTCACACTACAGTATTAATTACCAAATCTAAAACTGTTTGTAAACCTGCAACAGAGCAATAGCACAGAAACAGAAATGCATTTTAAATAACTACATTTCTACATTGCTACCACACACTGCACCAAATATGTGTTTGAATATACTTTAAATGCTACAGCAGGTAGACATGGCAAATGGTTTCTACCCAGGAAGCAAGCTCAACATGAGACAGTTGTGTGTCCAAGCAGCAAAGGTAGCTAAGGGTACCCTGGGCTGTATGAACAGAAGTACAGCTTGACCAAGGGAAGGGATTACATGTCTCTGCTAAGCACCTGTTAAACCACATCTAGAGCAGTGTCCAGTTTTGAGCCCCATGACACAGGAAAGACCAATTAAGTAGAGCAAGGTCAGCAGAAAGCCACCAAGGCAGCTGGAGCTGGAGCACTTGCCTCATGAGAAGGGACAGCTTCAGGTGGACCTAACAGCAGCCCCACAGTAGCTACTTGTGAGGGATAACTAAGGAGATGGAGCCAGGCTGGCTCCTCACAGTACTGCAAGGTGGGAAGAGAAATTACAACAGGCATAAGCTGAAAGAAGAGAGGTTCAGACTGGATACAAGACTATTCAGCATATAACCTTTTCCCCACGGGGACAGCCAGGCAGCAGAGCAGGCTGCCCAAAGAGGCTGAGGTGTCCTTGTCCACAGAGGTTTTCAAGACTTGATTGGACAAAGTCCTGAGCAACCTGGTCTGACCTCAGCGCTCGCCCTGTCTTGAGCACTTACAATGCTCCATTAATGAAAGGGCGTAGACACACAGTGTTTGTGCACCGTTGGCTCTCAGGTTTTAGACCTGAGAGCAAATGGTTAGAGAAATATGCTTATACAGAGAAAGTTTGGGATAGCAGATTGACTGTTGTGACCTTGGAGGAAATACCATTTCAGAAACACTCAAATTTACACATACATTAAAAATTTTAAGAAACTATAATTTCCTTTTTAATGAAAACTGTCAGCTTGTCAATTAAAGACAGCTGTAAACACATCTTGTAGCTAAATCTTACCCAGAAATAACAAGTACTATCAAAAGCATTTCCCTTCTCTGTACTTGGGAAGCAGTTATTAGCTCTACTCTAACATACGTAGTTCATCACACACTTTTTTAAGTTGTGCACAGTACCAAATAAGCTTGTTCATTAACACATTCTTTCCAGTTTACATTGCAGTACTTATGAAGGAGGTAGCAGCTGTATAGTGTAATGAATAGAAGATTCATATTCATACACACACAGTCTATGACAGAAGCGGCAGCGCTCCCTCTGTTGGAGATTCACCAGGCTGCAGTGCCATGGACACAAATCCTGAACGTGCTTGGTAAGGCTGAGCAATCCTGGCTTTGGTGCTCTGGGCCACCAAGCCTGCTACAAGACTTACATTTGCGATCCTTCACTAACAAGACCCATTTGCCTAATTTTCTGGGCTCTAGTACTTGTGCCATCTCTTTTAAGCATGCCCTATACCTTGGATGCAACACACATCCTCCAAAAGGGCTGAAATTTCAGCTTTACTAAGTACATCCCTGTGGGAACATGGTAAACACCACCTAGAGACTGCAGGTATAACACACGGCAGTGCAAGATGCTACGCAGAAGAAAGGAGGGAGGGAATAAAAGCAACATTCATTTATCTGCTTCACTTTTTCCTTGCTATTCTATATACTTCAGACTGAAACCAGCATTTTCTGTGTCCTTACGTCTACAGCCTGTATCTACTTGGGAAACTGAGACTCTTCAGCTCAATTTTGCATTTCGGCCTGTTCGTAGGAGCCATTACAGTCTTCAACGCCAGTACAACAGCCCACCCTTTTCTTTCTCCTGCACACAGTGCCTCCAGCTTTCATGTTCCTCTACCGATATGTCTATTCCTTTGAACTCCTACTAGCGTTTACTCTTCTCTGCAAGCATGCAGAAAGGATAAACATTCATTTTCAGTAACTATATCCCTCTAATCTTCTCACAACATACAGTCATTAAGATTAACTCCTCTACAGCATGTCTAGTGTGGGAGAGGCCCACAGTGTGGTAAACTATGGAATTTATGCTCACGGGAATGAAAACTACTCTATCACTTGATACAGCAGCAGGTTCCTAATTTGACCACAATTCTTAAAACTGTAAATAAAAATATGCACACGGTACTATTCAAGATCCTTCAGTGAAAGGTGTTATTTTATAAACTTGCAGACCTTAATTATTCACTTGCATCACAGAGATATGCTTCAGGGTCTCCAGATCTCTGAAGTCTGTAATTTTAGAAGAGGAAAAGCATCAACTTTCACACAGACTGCTATTACTATTAAACATTTGGGATCAAGAAATACCTATGAAGTGAGATAGCACATTTCCTGAGAGATAAATTATATACTCTACCAAGATGTGAATCGCTCCTTCTGTTACTCCCAAATGGGGAGTTCAGGTACTTTTTAAGCTACAGAGGGGGCCAGATGACAGATTGTTTGCTAAGGAACAAGCATGAGATCTGGATGAGCAAGGTAAGCCACCCAAATGCCTGCCTCAATCAAATGACACTCTCGGTCGACAGCCAGCCAATTCCCGTGTAACTGCTAAACAGAGAGCTTTTCCCTTCCAGTTCCTTCCTTCACGCAATACAGGTGAAGTCGCGCACCACCACTGCAAACACTTATGTTAGCTGGGAAATATCCTCATCATCATTAGTTAGATCTATTCTACTTACTTCTCAGCTTATCTGATTTATAAATAAAGTTCTATAATAGCTAGCCATAAACTGCAGCAATCTGGCCACGACATTAAAACACACAGACAGAAAGCCTAACATCCATTTACTATTTCAGGCAAACATTATCAACACTGGATTTTATATTTATACACATGTAATCCTTCTTCAAGCATCAGTGTCACCTCCGCCACTCATACCAGACAGAATTAAACTTACACAAGCTCTTAACTTGGGAGTTAAATTATTTATTTTATAAAACATAAGTCCGACCAGCACACCTTATGATTTAATTTCTTTCTGCTCCACAGGTTTCAGACGCCGTCTAATGACAAGCTCTCCCTTGCTCGTAAGAAAGGTGTCCGACATTTCCTCTTCTGTTGGCAACCCATAAGGTAGTTTCAGTGGCTGGATTCTACAGGCAAAAGAGTTTGCTTAGTGAAGTCCTATGACTAGAAAACAATTACATTAGGTGTTCCAAATTAAACAAACAGTTAACAAACCTTATCAGATGTTTAATAACTTTCAGTTTGGAATTCACAGAAGGGATATTTTTGTGCAGTCTTGGCTGATGCGCCTATATAAAGGACAGAAAAGGTTTTACAAATGGATTGCCAAACCCCAAATCTCTGTTCACTGAACTTTTCACACTATTAGTAAAAATATAAATCATATTTACAAATATAATATTTAGAGAAATAAGTTATGCATCAAGAACATACATAAAAATAAAAAACCAAAACTCATATTCTTGATTCAAATAAAATAACAAATTCAGCTTTATTCCTATTACATTATCAACACATTCTAATTTCTTCCAACTCTTAAAAATACTATAAATGTAAATACAGCAGTTTAGGGGTAAGACTGCTTGATTCAGTTAGATCTTAAACGGAGCAAGCAAACATTGTTTCTCTGTAATGTAACACTGACTAGACAAATTTTTGCACAATGTGCAGTTGGTCTAAAAAAATCTGGATAAACACATCTTTGACACAAACTCTTAAGAGTCTCTTTGAAAATTTATCATCCCTTTTGGACTTGGAAGCCTTTTCATTAATAAATGAGTCTTATTTGCCTACCTGCAATATCTGAATAATACAACCCACAGAGAAAACTGAATTTAATTAATTTACAAATCTATTTTTATTATTTTATCAGAATTCTCAAGGTAAGGTTCTACTCAGGCATGCATAGCAATACCATACAGTGATATTCTGAATGCTCACTAAATGGGCATTTGCCATTAACGTTCCTCTCAGCTCTGAAACACATCATCAATTTCTCAATTACATTTATAGTAGCTGTAAAGCAACCCGAGTTTTGTAACTGCAAAATTGAGGTCCTTAAAATACCACCACCTTAATTCTGCCCTATGTTTCTACATTTCTGACATACACAATAAATACAAAGAATAACAACATACTTTATCCAGTCCAAGATCATGTACTATTTTCTTTTCCCAATATGGGCGACCAATTACACTTTTTATTCTAGTAACAACATGGATTCTGTGGGGCTGCTCAGGATCACCTCCATACTTTTCATGATCTCCAGGCCGTGGCTGAAATACCTAGAATAAGAAGTTCAAAAGAACAAAGAGTTTTTTATAATTATAATAATAATTATAATAATTATTATAGTTAACCAAGTAACTCTCTAAAACATACCAACCTCGGTAAAAATCCTTACATGTTTAACTACCTTTCTTTTCAGGAGGTCGAAGCACCAACAAGTGACCTCAGATTTAGCTTTCATAACATAAAATCAAACACATTTTTACAATGGTTTGCACTCTTGAGTTTGGCTGTACAAATGCATAGAAATACGTGGATAACACTATACTAGCACAACACTTCACGTGCGTCTCATTGAAGAGTTTCTGCTTAGCCTCTGAATGGTATGATTTCCACAGGCTTTAAGAATGATTTTAAGGAAAAGAGTCAACTGACACTAGACAGTATCTTGCAAATAGATAAGCTAAAAATGTAAATGTAAAAATGAACAATGTAAGTCAAACATCCCATCTCTTTGGTTTTAGTTATTCATTGAATAGAATATTTCAGTTGGAAGGGACCTACGATGATCATCTCGTCGAACTGTCTGACCAATTCAGGGCTGTTCAGAAGCTAAAGCGTGTTGTTAAGGGCATTGTCCAAATGCCTCTTAAACACTGACAGGCTTGAGGCATCGTCCACCTCTCTAGGAAGCTTGTTCCAGTGTTTGACCACCCTCTTGGTAAAGAAATGCTTCCTAATGCCAAATCTAAACATCCCCTGCCACAGCTTTGCGCCATTCCCACACGTCCTGTCACTGGATTCTGGGGAGAAGAGATCAGCACCTCCCTCTCCACTTCCCCCCCTCAGGAAGGCCTAGAGAGCAATGAGGTCGCCCCTCAGCCTCCTTTTCTCCAAACTAGACAAACCCAGAGTCCTTAGCTGCTCCTTACAGAACATGCCTTCCAGCAGCTTTGTTGCCCTCCTCTGGACACATCTGAATACCTTTAACATCCTTCTTAACTCATGGGGCCCAAAACTGCAACAAGGTGAGGCTGCACCAACGCTGAATACAGCAGGGTAATCACCTCTTTCGACTGGCTGGTTATGCTGTGTTTGAGCTCCCCAGGATGTGGTTTGCCCTCTTGGCTGCCAGGGGAGACTGCTGACTCTTATTAAGTCAGGGCAGCTCTCCCAGTTTATACTTGTGCCCAGCATTACTCCATCCTAGGTGCAGAATCTGGCATTTCTTCTTGTTAAATTTCATGCCACTGATGATTGCCCAATCCTCCAATCTATCTAAATCCCTCTGCAAGACCTCTTGTCCCCTGAGAGAGTTCACCATCTCCCAGTTTGGTGTCATCAGCAAACTTGCTAATGGTGCATTCAACTCTTGCATCCAGATCATTGATAGATATTGAACAGAACTGGCCATGGGCCTGAGCCCTGAAGAACATTGCTGGTGACCAGCTGCCAGCCAGGTGTAGCCCCATTCACTACAGCCCTTTAGGGTCTGCCCTTCAAACAGTTCTTCACCCAGCGCACCATGAACCTGCTCATCCCAGTTTCTAGAAATCTGTCACACCACAGAAGGCATAGAATTAAGCATGCTAATACCTATTCTTCAGTATCTCAACTATCGAGGCACATACCGAGTCTGGAATTCTTGACTTGGTAAAGAGACAACGAACCCACGCTGCGGATGCCATCCCCTCCATCCTCTTCCCCAGCATCTGCAAAGAGAGCAGGACATAACTTGTCAGGACTTTCCTTACAGCTCTGCATACTTGCCAACAGAGGCCACAGCCACTCAAACTCCGAGCAGGCGAGCACACGTCTCGCGTTTATTGCATCTCTCGGTGGCTGAAGAACGAACTGTGCAGACACGAAGCGCTCAAAGGCCCCTCGGGCCTTCCCAACGCCCCCGAGGGGGCGAAGCCCACAACAACGCGAAGCTTGGCCCCTCGCACCACCCGTAACCGCTCCCCCTTCTCCCCTTCCTCCTCTCAGCGGCGGCTGCGGGGCACCGACAAGGCCACGTTCCCCGCTGCCCCTCATCCCCTCACGGGGGAGGCCCCTCCGCCGCCGCAGGGGGAGCGCACACTGCCAGCACCGCGTCTCGCCCGAACCAAACCCCAGCCGGAGCCACCACCTTCCAAACGGCTGCGTGACCCACGACGCCCCGGCCTACTGCGGCCGCCATCTCGGT
Organism: Ardeotis arabs; assembly: GCA_011801015.1. Classification (NCBI taxonomy): domain Eukaryota; kingdom Metazoa; phylum Chordata; class Aves; order Otidiformes; family Otididae; genus Ardeotis; species Ardeotis arabs. Next base: position 103 of record JAAGAY010140650.1, on the reverse strand, counting down.
GCGCAGGCTTCCGGCGGGGCACCAGCACCACGGCACCTCAGTTCCGCGCTGGCGGAAGGACAAGGGTGAGGCACAACCCCCCTTCCCTCCACACCCCCCCCCC
>JAAGAY010140649.1:0-33397 GCA_011801015.1 Ardeotis arabs | reverse complement strand
CTGGGGAAGCTGCTTCTTCCTCCTGCTGTGCCTTGTCCTTGCTGATTTCCATTCATTGGCATCTTCTGCCTGCTTGCTTTAATCGTGTGTCAGTGGGGGGGGGTTTAATTGGTTCACTGGGTGCTGCGGTTCCGGTGCAGACTGTGCCTGGAACCAAGCATCCAGCTCCCTCTCCGCCTCCCTGATGTCCCGCAGCCTCCTGACCACCTCCTGCAGCTCAGCCACCTGCCGCAGGAGCTCCTCCACCCGGGCACATCCTCTGCAGTCAGGACTGCTGCCTGCCCCTGCCCCGGGAGTGGGGTCCAGGCACTGCCTGCAGCCCGAGCTCTGCACCGCAGCCTCTCCCTTCGGCTGCTCTGTCTGCACGGAGGCATCGACCGCCGCAGGGGGAGCCGGTGCAGACCTCCCGGCCGGAGCTGCAGCCTTTGCTCTCAGGCGGGTGTTGGCCACGTTGCCCTGAGAGTCGGGATCAGCAAATGGCCCGGGTCGGCGCCCTCCCTGACGCGCCCTGCTCTCACGAACCGCCGCCGCGCTCCGGGTCGCCGGCGCTCCCTAAGCCCCGCTTTATACGGGGCGAGGGCCCGGACCGCCGGTGCCCCCTGGCTCCGCCCACGTCTCGTCAGCCGCTCTCACGCGAGCTGCGGGCTCCTGGCGCCTCGCTCCGCTCCCCCCTGAGCTTCCCCAGTTCGGGAATCCCCTCTCTGCGCTGCGCCGCTGCGGATCCTGCCGGCTCCAAAGCTGTTGCCTCGGTGACTGAGGATAATGAGCTGTTGACGACCACTCTCTGACTGCAGACATCCAGCCAATTTCTCATCCACCGAGTGGTCCATCCATCAAACCCATGTCTCTCCAGTTTAGAGAGAAGGATGTCATGCGGGACAGTGTCAAATGCCTTCCACAAGTCCAGGTAGATGACATCAGTTCTCGTCCCTTGTCCACTGATGCTCTAATGCCATCACAGAAGGCCACCAAATTAGTCAGGCACGATCTGCCCTTAGTGAAGCCACATTGGCTGTTTCTAGGAAAATCTGCTCCATGACCTTGCCAGGCAAAGAGGTGCGGCTGGCTGACCAGCCTGTAGCTCCCCGGGTCCTCCTTGTTCCCCTTTATAAAAATGGGGGTTATGTGCCCCCTCTTCCAGTCATCGGGAACCTCACCAGACTGCCACAACTTCTCAAATACAATGGTCAGTGGCTTGGCAACTTCATCCGCCAGTTCCCTCAGGACCCGTGGATGCATCTCATCTGGTCCTGTGGACTTGTGCACCTTCAGGTTCCTTAGATGTTCCTGAATCTGCTCTTCCGCTACAGAGGGTGGTTCTTCATTCTCCCACTCCCTGCTTGTGCCTTCCACAGCTTGGGTGGCGTGGCTAGAGCCCTTATCAGTGAAGACTAAGGCAAAAAAGTCATTGAGTACCTCAGCCTTCTCCATGTCCCAGGTAACCAGGTCACCTGTCTCCTTTTGGAGAGGGCCTCCATTCCCCCTGGACTTCCTTTTGTCCCTGATGTACCTATAGAAGCTTTTTTTTGTTGCCCTTGACATCCCTGGCCAGATTAAATTCTGTCAGGGCTTTAGCCTGCCTTACCTGATTCCTGGCCACTCACACAACCTCTCTGTAATCCTCCCAGGCTACCTGTCCTTACTTCCATCCTCTGTAGACTTCATTCTTGATTTTCAGTTGGTCCAGGAGCTCCTTGTTCATCCACACAGGCCTCCTGGCGTTTTTGCCTGACTTGCTCTTCATTGGGATGCATCGCTCCTGAGCTTGGAGGAGGTGCTCCTTGAGTATCAACTAACTTTCCTGGGCCCCTCTTCCCTTTAGGGGTGCATCCCATGGCGCTTTGCCCAATAGATCCTTGAAGAGGTCAAAGTCTGCCCTCCTGAAGTCCAGGGCAGAGAACTTGCTGCACACCCTACTCACTGCCCTGAGGATTGTGAACTCCACCGTCTCATGGTCACTGCAGCCAAGGCTGCCCTTGAATTCCACATTCCCTACCAGCCTCTCCTTGTTGGTGAAAATGAGGTCCCACACAGCACCCCTCCTCACTGGCTCCTCTATCACTTGCAAGAGGAAGTTGTCATCCATGCATTCCTGGAACCTCCAGGATTGCCTGTGCCCTGCTGTGTTGTCTCTCCAACAGATGTTGGGGTGGTTGAAGTCCCCCATGAGGACCAGGGCTTGTGACTGTGAGGCTGCTCCTATCTCCCTGTAGAGGGCCTCATCTGCTCTGTCCTCCTGGCCAGGTGGCCCGTAGCACACCACCACTGTAATATCTGCCCTTTCTCTAATCCTGACCCACAAGCTTTCTGTCAGCTCCTCATCCATCCCCAGGCGGAGCTCCATGCACTCCAGCTGGTTGCTGACATAGAGGGCGACCCCCCCTCCTCGTCTCCCCTGCCTGTCCTTCCTAAAGAGCTTATATCCCTCCATCCCAACATTCCAGTCATAGAAGTCATCCTACCACATCTCTATGATGGCAACAAGATCATAGCCCTGCAGGCGTCTGTACATCTTTAACTCTTCCTGTTTGTTCCCCATGCTATGTGTGTTGGCATAGAGGCACTTAAGCTGGGCCCCTGATGAAGCCGACTTGCTAGTTGGAGCAATAGGAATTCCTTTGAGCTGCATTCTAGGTGCTCTCGTACTTACCTGCGAGCCTTCCCCAGGTTTCTGGACGGGAAAGGATGCATCTGTGCTTCAGGACTGGATTAATTTGACAGTTAGGTTTAAAAGTGCGTAAAGCATTTGAGACCTGTTTTTAAGAGCGTGTTCATGATGGAAAGGTGTGTGTGGAAATGAGGTCTTAGAAATCCATCCATCACAAGTTTTGGGCCACAATCTAAAGTAAAAAATGGCTAGCTGACAGCTGGGTATTGTAGAGATGTTCCTTTCCCAAACTGGAACACCTTATATCAGTTTAATGCCATCTTTTTCCCCAAGTACTTGGAGTTTACTACATTTCCTGTAGTTTGAGAAATTTTGCAAAACACATGTTGGACTACTGAAACTAAAACAATTTAAAAACTCCAACCCCAAAATTAAATAAAACCCTTAAATTAAAACTTTGTATGTGCCTACTCTCTGTTTTCATCCTGTACTAACAGATCATTTTAAATTTGAAGCAACTACACTGCATCCCTTTGGTCATGTTATCTAAAGCAATGTTAGTTTCCTGTCCTCTCCTCCAACCCTCAAAAAAAGAAGAAATTATAAATATACACACACATATGTATATAAACATATATCTCAGTAAGCATTTATAGCTGTGACAAATTTATTCTTACTGTCAATTTAATACATCTGTTTTCCATTTGAATTTGATATACAGCCTGGTGTTTTCTATTAGATCATATAAACAAGTGTTTGATTTAAGACAGGATTATTTTTCTTCACTGAGATTGAGAGCAGCAATAAACATCACTCTTTCTGGGAATACAAATGAGGTGGTAATTCCATTAAATATAATGATAAATATAAAGAAAAAAATCATTAAAGAATTGTTTTGTCTACTGATCTTCTGGACAGAAATTGTTCTTGCATGACTGACTTCTCCAATGGATTACACCAAAGTGAGGCATACTTCATTTTTCCAAGTGTGAGTGCTTGGAAAGACCACTCACAGTCTGCTCTTGTTAGCAGTACTGGTGTGAAGCCTAAAGCAAGAGCTAGGTAGGCATTTCACCACTCTATAAGATGAAGTTCCCTGTCTGTTCTAGATGTTTTAATCACTTTCCAGAAAGATGGCGGGGGCAGGAAGCACTTCCCTTTTCCACAAGCACATTTTTTTTTTTTTTTGTAAAAGAGGACAATTGTAAGTCTGCAGATGTATTTTGGAAACTTTAAAACCTTAAAGGATTTGAGTGAGAGCATGTCATCTGACAGTGAGGGATTAGGGCCATAAACAGACTTTAATGGGGAAAAAACCCACCCTCAGAGGAGTAGTATGTTCCTAAAAGGGAATAAGCTCCTCTCAGAGAGGAATGTTTCATTGTCAGCATACCTTTAGAAAAAGGCAAAGCAAATGTAGATTCTGGCAGACAGACACCTTGTAATTCTGTCCAAGTAGCTGGCCCATGCAGGGGGAGCGGGCTGATGATAGGTACTACCACAGCAGCCAGCACTGCAAAAGGGAGAACACCTAAGCAAACCAGATTTTGGAGTGTGAATTGTGGTCTGGTTCAACAAACTGCACCAAAGAAAACCATTCAGTCACGTGCATGGAAAGAATAAATCAGATTATTTCTGCTGTTTTGCCTCATGTCATCATTGGAAATTATTTTACAGTAATTCTGATAACCTACATATCTAATCATAGAATCATTCAAGTTGGAAGAGACACTTTAGATCATTGAGTCCAGCCATAAACCTAACACTTCCAAGTCCATCACTAAACCATGTCCTTAAGCACAACATCCACACGCACTTTAAATACCTCCAAGGATGGTGACTCAACCATACCCTGGGTGGTCTGTTTCAGTGCTTGATAACACTTTTGGTGAAGACATTTTTCCTAATATCCAATCTAAACCTCCTCTGGCACAACTTGAAGCAGTTTCCTCTCATCCTATCACTTGTTACTTGTTACCTCCTTTCAGGTAGTTGCAGAGAGTGGTAATGTCTCCCCTCAGCCTCCTTTTCTCCAGACTAAACAACTCCAGTTCCCTCAGCTGCTACTCAGAGGGATTATTCTCTAGACACTTCACCAGCTTTGTTTCTCTCCTTTGGACACGCTCCAGCACCTCAATAGCCTTCTTGTAGTGAGGGGCCCAAACTGAACACAGTATTCCAGGCACAGCCTCACCAGTGCCGAGTACAGGGGGCCAATCACTTCCCTGGTTGTGCTGGTGATACTATTTATGATACAAGCCACGATGCCATTGGCCCTGCTGGCCGCCTGGGCACACTGCTGGCTCATATTCAACCAGATGTTGACCAGCACCCTGAGGTCCTTTTCTCCTTGGCAGCTTTCCAGCCACTCTTCCCCAAGCCTGTAGTGTTGTCTGGGGTTGTGACCCAAGTGTAGGACCCGGCTCTCAGTCTTGTTGAACCCCATGCAGTTGGCCTCAGTCCATCGATCCAGCCTGTCCAGATCCCTCTGCAGAGCCTTCCTGCCCTTGAGCAGATCGACACTCCCACCCAACTTGGTGTTGTATGCAAACTCACCTCATCCAGAAAATTGATAAAGAGATTTAACATAACTGGCCCCAGCACTGAGCCCTGCGGAACACCGCTTGTGACCGGCTGCCAACTGGATTTAATTCCATTCACCACAACTCTTTGAGCCTGGCCATCCAGCCAGTTTTTTACCCAGCAAAGAGTATACCCAACTAAGCCATGAGTAGCCAGTTTCTCCAGGAGAATGCTGTGGGAAATGGTGTAAAAGGCTTTACTAAAGTCTAGGTACACAACATCCGCAGCCTTTCCCTCATCCACTAAGCCTTGTCATAGTAGGAGATCAGGTTAGTCAAGCAGGACCTGTCTTTCATGAACCCATGCTGACTGGGCCTGACAATCTGGTTGTCCTGTATGTGCTGTGTGATGGCACTCAAGATGATCTGCTCTATAACCTTCCACACTACTGAGATCAGATTCACAGGCCTGTAGCTCCCCAGACGCTCATTCTAGCCCTTCTTGCAGCAGATGAATGTCACACTTGCTAAACTGAGCTTCATATACATTCAACCCAGACAGTGAATCATTTGGATATATATGGTGGTGGAATAAAACTGAGATTCAGCTTGTTAGGAAGAATGCTTTGACACCACCTCCGTCAGGACTAGATCTGCTGAGCTGCAGTGATTTACAAAGGCACTACCGCTGATGGTAGACCATCTGTGATACGCAGGGCTAAAGAATGAGGAGGAAAGGAAATAGGGAATAAAAATATAGAGACAAGTAAAATATGGATAAGCTAGAACAATAGTGAAATTCAAAAGAGAGAAGATTACATGTCTTTCAGTATACCCTAGTTTAATATCAGTATCTGAAGAAATGTGGCTTCCATTACAGTACCTGGTAAGAAATAAAGGCACAAATGAGGTTTAAAACTTGGCATTATTGTTTTTTTTTTTCCTAATATTCAAGAGAATACACAAAGGAATAATAATAACAGAGGAATCAAAGCAATTTATAGGAACTTGCAAAGCCACTTAGTTGAGCTTGTCCTAGCGAGCAGCCAATGAGTTAGAATAAGACTTTAAAGATCCTGAAGGTTAGAGAAAATCAGGAATTTTGCCACTGTGCCTAGATACAGAATAGTGAGGTTTATATGACTCTACAAAGCATTTTTGAATAGACTAAGTAGCTTTTGTTTATATAAGAAATGACCAGAAACAACACGTACACTGTTCCAGTCTGCACTGGAGCAGGCATCAGGACAGATCTTTTGCAATCAAAATGAAGCAGAGGGACTATGAGAATTGCAGAGCTTACTAGCCTCAGCTCTCTACCTGTCAATCTACTCCTTGGCACTGTGGTCAAAGTAACCATTTGCAGAGAGAGGGTGGGAATAGTTCTCATCAGTTCTTAGATCCAGGAGGAAAAATACAAGACCTTACAAACACTGGTATGTATTTTACAGTACTCTCAAAGTGTATATGAATAGAATTTTCTTCTAGCGAAAAACTCAAACAAGATAGAAATGGATATAATGCAAAATGAACCTCTACCCTCTCTACTCTTTTGGGGGTTTTTTTTTGTTTTTTATTTTTTTTTTTTTTAAGTTTTATCTTTTTCCATCTAAGACTCAGACTATATTATTTCCTAATGCAGCAGATAAGATCTGGAAATAAAATTTTTCACTCAATACATCACATTGGACTTTCAGTCACAAGTGTAGTACTGCAAAGTTTTCAGCTTAAATGACTAATTTTTTTTTTTTTTTTGGACTAGCTTGATATATTTAATCTCAGTCACCTCAACAAAATATAATCAGTATTTTCATTAAACTGAATGTTTTCCAAAGTAAAGATAAACTAGTAAAAAAAAGAAAAAAACCACCAAAAAACAGTAAATGGGATTTTTGTTTCTAAAAAAGGTAGTACAGTAGTACAGCATATGAAATGTACTTTGAAATAACCTTAGGTATTTTATTTGGGAGTATCAAAACATTTTAAATGCTCTGCTAGGACAAAAACACCTTTTCAGAATTCTGCAGGTTTTGAGCCCCATGAAACCATGGGGCTATATTTTGTCTTGCCTTCCACTGCAGGAGTCTGCCCGGTACCATAACATGAGACAAATCCAAGGCAATAGGCTTGGTTTTCAATTTTGTGGTGTCTGGGTTCAAGACAGAGATGGAGAAAAGGTGGGTAAGTATGAATTAGAACAACCTTACATGGATTTCTTGTGCCACACTATGATCCAAACTGTTGCTTCAGGTGTTCCTGATGTACCACTTATTATTTCCTGAAAACTATAGAGCTGATGGGTATTGAAAGAGTCGTGCTTTTATTTCAGCTGTTTAATATCTCCTCTGCCATCCATTGTAGCAGAGAAACAGACCCTGAGAGGGTGGATGCAGAAAAAATGAAGGTTGCATGGATTCCAGCAAAGACAATTTGCCTTGCTGAATCATGACTGTTGGTGATATCACAGGACAGAAAAGCAGGCTGAGTGGCAAATTGCTGAACCTTTAAGATCAACAGTTAGGGAAAATAAAAAAAAAAAAAAAAAAAAAAAAAAAGGTTTACTTTTGAGCTTGGTATTTTGACTGTGAATATACCAGGAGAGAAACATGGAACTCCACACACTTAGTCTTCATAGAGGAAAACACATTAAGGGAAGTCACATTTTCCTGGGCTACAACGTTCAAAAAACCTTGCTGCATGCATCATGGAACAAAAGTACTTCCCCTATTCCCCGTGCATATATGTCAGATATAGCAATACAAGTAATTGTTTTGTTATCCTTAAGGGATAACTATGAATACATACACACTATACATAATTAATAAACATATTAATACAAAGATAGCAAGACAAGGCATGGAATGATACACATATTCCTGATGAGTCAGTAGCTGGAACAATTTGTTTCCATGTTACCCTTGAGCTAGGACGTTGGCATTTTGTACGCTTATTCTCTGTGGTCAGATGAGACAGATGTGCAAACTGTAAAGCTTCCAGTTAAGGAGGTGAAGGTCATATAACATAATGAGTTGTATTTATTGAGCCATTATCAAGATATTCTCTATATGGCAGATAATTAGAAAAATGTTAGTTTTAACATTGGAGATATTTTATGGTACATTGTGCCTTGCAATGCACCATTCTGTCATCAAATAGCAAAGAAATGTTAGCACCAGAACACTAAGACTTTCATGCACTTTGAGGATAGCAATTCCTCATAGTTTAAGGAGGAATGACTAATAGTAAGTATTTTTTCAACTGAGGGTTAGTATAACCTGTCCAATACAATTTGAATTGTGGTAGAAAGCCTTGCATCCCACATTTTTTTAGCATTAAAAAAAAAAATCAGAAGTTTTAAGAAATCTAAAAAGGAAAAATCTCACTTATTAAGGTGATGACATACTAAGTCCATATGCTTCTCTATAATTGATAATCTGAAGCCTGAATGTGCCTTATGAAAAGCTGTGCCCTGCTGCTGAAATAAAAGTTTTGTAAGTAACCTTATGAACAGATGCATCTGTTTGCAGGAGATCTTCATATACACATACACATTTTTTGACAAACCAGAAGAATTTTACAAGCAAGTTAATAGAATGAATTCCTGATGGGTGCCACATTCACACAGAAATTGAACTGGACATTACAAACAAATGACAAATAAACCGCATTCAGCACCATGAAATGCATCTAGAGTATAGTCAAAATTTACCAAACAAAAAGGAATTAACTGTAAGGAAATACACTTCTGGAAACAAATTTGTTTTACTTCTCTGTTATGAAAGATGAAAATGTATTTAATGTATTCCTGGGCTTTTTTTCTTAGTCTCCACAGTTCTTCCAAAGACAGAAGTGAGTTGACTGGCAAAGCTGGAGAAATGACAATGGATGGTTGAAAGTTTCTTTCAGAACTTGTAACTTTAATATTTCTACTAATAAATCTGCAATTGTTGTGTAAATTAACTTAATATTTAATCCTACTCATAAATCTGGTCTGCACAAAAGACTTTTTTTTTTTAAAGCATAAAAAGCCTACATACTTTAGTGAAAAAAATACGCATTTCTTTCTTTTTGTTCTAGCTAGTCCTGCAGGTCTGTCATGGAGGCTGGATTTTATTTCTGCTTGTTCATGAGGAACAGAATTGTCCACCACGGATATGATCTTTTAAACATGTTCAAAGTTAAACACATGAACACACTGGCTTCAGTGGGACTACTCATATCCCAAAAGCTAAGCACATGCACAAATCCCTATCATCTTACACTTGCACAAAACCAACACAAGATCTCTGTGAGAGTTTGCTCCCAACTGATGATGCTTTCAATGAAGGAGGAAAGCATGGTTAATTAGGTTGGGTGAAAATTTAGCATGACTGTAGCACATCCGAGACCTGAACTAGAATTTGATAATGAACTATTATACAGCAACTTATTTATTTAGATCTCTACAGGACACATCACTGTGGTGTAGGGATACATAGAGACTGACTGCTTCGTTACATGGTAGAGTCGAGAGTTACGCTGCTTTGACCTGCCATGTGCCTATACAACAGCAACAAGTTCAGACAGGTTAATTCCAAAACTTGCTGAAGGCACAGGTCCTTGCATTAAATATGACTCCAAAATGGACCATCAGCTTCAGTTTGGGAATCAGCTCTCAGTGCATCATTCAGGCAGCAATTTATAGTATACCTTAGATAGTTTGTATTATTCAATAAAAAGTACAAATTATGAGATACAAAGATTGGGTACAAAGATGAGATACAAAGATTAATGAAACGAGATACCTTACACAAATCAACAGATAGGCAAGTTCAGAAGGAAAATCAGACAAATGACTGATGGGAAAGTAAAGCCTAGCAGACAATTTTGGACCCTCACAGTAAATTTCTACAACTAAATCCACCAGAGGGAAAAAAGCTAGAAGTGATTAGAAGAACACCAAATTAAGCCAGTAATGTTACAAGAAAAATAAGGACAGTGAGCAGATCTGTCTCCAGCCAATGCTGGTTACATTATTAAACAATTTGTCTGATGTAATTACAGTTTCAGGACAGACATAAAGGTGAACATTCTTACATTTGAAGCAAGGAGGATTTAGAGCCACAAGACTTAAACTGACCTAAGGCTGGAAATGAAAAACACAGAAGACTAACAAAAGCCTATATAAAATAAGGACAGCAGGAATAGGATAGAAATAAATCTCCCAACAACAATAACACAACAGAGAAATAAAAGACAGGTTTCAAGACTTGCTTACTCAGACAGGCCACAGTGAAATAGCAGTAAAGGCTATTGTGCTAGTAACCTCTGATCCTGGCAAATCCCGTGCTCACACAGCAATGAAAACTGTTAATTGGAAAGATGTAGCAACGCTCATGGAGCTCAGTGGAGGAATGCATCTACCTGCAGGGAACAGCCTGGAGGTTGATCTGCACAGACCTAGTCCTCTGCATAAATAACAAGCTCACTTGTACACATAAAACATTTTCCTATATTTCTGTCCAAAATGTCCAAAGGTACTAAACACAGGCACAAGTGTAGGAATTACATCATGCTCTGATCCTAACTCTTCCATGGCCTTTCAGAGTGTTTTTCATTTGGATTAACAGGGAGGCAATAGGTATGGTTACATATGGTTTTTCATTATCATTATATATTCATTGGGAGAAGCAATAGTCTTCCCATTTTAGCAAGTTTTTCATACTTCAACAATTTCTCCCAAACCACAGCAAGATGAAGTCAAGTCCTTTCAAACATTTTAGGAGGAAGAAAGAATAAAGGCCAAACTAATACTCCAGTGGTATTTGTTGGCACACTTGGATTTTCTTTATCTTATAGACAAGTGGGAACCTCTCTAGGTAACTTGATGTTCTGAGGTGTCTAACTCTGCCCAGAAGGCCTATTATGAACCATCTCAAAATAGACAGTATACAGATTGGTGAGTTATTCTGCAATAGAAAAGCTTTGTCAGCAAATAACTGACCAGCTACAACTAAAGTGTATTGTAGTCTCTTGCACAGCACACTATATTTTTCTATGAACTAGAATTAAAAAAATTAAGGCTGTTCCAGTACATCTTTAAAGACTGAAACTTTGGGATATTTTGGTTCCAGATCTGCTTCTCAGGTTTGCATTAGTACTGTCTGTCATGTTCAATCAGAGGCTTATAAAAAAATCATCCAAAGGTGATGGATGCTGTTTGGGTTTAAACTGCTTGTGAGAATACACTGCAACGTAACATTGGTGGAAAACATTCAATAACTCTGCAAGTGATGCTGACAGAAGACAGATGCCTGAAAGACGGGATTCTATGTACTGATATACATAGGGTAAATATTTTCTTAGTACATCATATATCTATATATATGTGTGCGTGTGATAAATGCTTACTTAGTATAACACACATTAAAATCTAATTAGAAGGCTAATTAAACAAATAGCCTAGTGATCCACAAGAGCATTTTGCAGGTAACATCGAGCCCCAAACCGCGATCGTACTGTCGGGTGTCCCTGCCGACTGTCAACAGCAGCACCTGCCCGCTACGAAACTTCTGCGTAGAAGGGAGGGAGGCCTTTTGGGGACGGCCCCTCCCGTGGGTGCCTTCAGCGACCGCTGCTTTACGCGAAAGGCTCAAAAGGGGGCGGCAAAGATTTGTCACCCTGTGCTAGCACTTGCTCTGTCTTCTCTAAGCCCAAGGATTTAAGGCATGCAGGGGCTCCCTCTGCTGTTCTTTTTGTTTTCAGAATTATAAGAGGGGAAAAAAACCCACTCCCTTGCCATTTACCTTTTGCGGAGGAGGAGAAGGAGGAGGAAGAGGAAGGGAGGCTTTTGACATACTGCCAGTATATCACGAATTCTTTTTTCTGCTTCTCTGTGCCAACTCCGTCTGCTGGCCTCGATATCAGATCTCTGAATATGAGATAATTATTTGAGACAAATATATGGTATTTATATACAAGTATTTACGTAACAGATGTCTTCTTTGGACTGTGAAAAAAGAAATAAAATAACTTGGCTATACTAAAAAAAGATTAAAAGGATATCTTCAGGAAAAATGGCAGTTAACTGATATTCTACATGAGCTGGCAGTAAGACATAGTTTCAAACTATGTCTTACTGTTACAGGTTTTACTAGGAATGACACTTTGGCAACTTGATGCAGGAAGCTTTAAAAAGTTTTTACAATCAGTGCTAACTGTGAAACTTCTCTGGGTGTTCACTTCACACCTTCACATCTTGCGCAGCATAAAGAAGCCACATCTCACATTGAAAAAACGTAGCAAATAAACTCTCCTCTCTGTTTTAGCAATGGAAAAAACACCACAGCAGCAGCAGCACATCCCACCCCCCAAAATAACCAAAGCTTTCTCCTTATTTCTGTTTAAAGTTGTTCAGGCAACCATCTAAAGCAGCCTTCTAAAACCTTTTGTCTTTCCTTGCTATTTTTATTAAAGTTTCAGATAATTGGGTGGAAAATATTTGCACATAAAAGCATGAGTCTAGAATCTTTATAAATCCTTAGTCCATATAGGGCATTATCTAATGTTAACTCCAAAGACTTCTCTACATTCATTATGAGGACATACAAAACACTGTAAAAAAAAAACCAACAAAAAAACCCAAACAGCGTTAATGTAAAGAGAGGGTCAGGACTTCCTTTTTTCACTTAAGTAGTCAGATAGAAAAGTTTAAGGTCTTTGTAATTTCAATAAATTTCCTTCACTGTCCACTACACAAAATGAAGCAAAATAGAAAGGAAAAAAAAAAAAAAAAAAAAAAAAAAAAAAAAAAAAAGAAAAAAAAAGAGAGAGATAGATAAATACATTCTATGCATTTTCAACACACCTTCAAAGTGGATGAAAATTTACCCTTGTACTTCTACCTTAAACAAAAAGTATTAATTTCCCTTCTAAGCATAAAGCTTTTTCAAAAGCCACACTATTAAAAAAAAAAAAAAAAAGGTGTGCTGTCACTGAAACTATGGTTTATAGAAATTTTGACTTAAAAGTCACCTGCTTTTTAAACCCCCCCCAAAAAATGACAAACCATCAGCATTTATATTGACAAAAATGTTCCTAAATGCCTTATCAGGGTGATTTAATTTTCCATCTGTCTGCTGGATTTGCTTTGCATAAAGATCTGGACAAATACAAGAATGCGCGCATTTTCTTTTTCTGCCATACTACTAAGAAAGTCAGGATCACAGAGCAGCCTTCTGCTGTAACTAATCCCTCCGGATTTGGCCTAGTCTTTCAGGCTGCACTTCCTGTCTCAACCCACCTATGCACTCCGAAAGTAGAATGGGAAAAAAACACAAACAAAACACAAAAAAACCAAACAAAACCAAAAAACCCCAATACAATTCAGCAAAAAAAGCCATTTAAAAAAATACCAAAACATTTGCTATGCAGGTTGAACTTCAAAGAATCTTAAAGAAAAAAAACCAACCAAAAAAAAAAACCAAACAGAAAAAACCCAACAACAGTGCAGAATCCTAGTTATTCCTTAGCTTCATCATACAGTGTAAGGGTCTTTTCTAGGATCAGTTTTGAGCCCTTAATAGTGGGAAACCCCAGCCTCTTTACAGCACTGGAAGAAACTGAAAGGTTGGTATCACCAGAGCTAAAACAATTACACCGAAGCAAGGCTGGGGGTTTGATTATTTTTCCGTATGAGCAAGAGTTAATTTAGAAATCCATAAAATAAACCAAAGTAGCATTTTTTATTTCTCAGTTAAAATCATTACTAAATTATTTCAAAAATACGACTCTTAGAATCATAGAATGGTTTGGTTGGAAGGGACCTTTAAGGGTCATCTAGTCCAACCCCTCTGCAAGGAGCAGGGACATCTTCAACGAGATCAGGTTGCTCAGAGCCTCATCCAACCTGGCCTGGAATGTTTCCAGGGATGGGGCATCCACCACCTCTCTGGGCAACCTGTTTCAGTGTTCCACCACCCTCATTGTAAAAAATTTCTTCCTTATATCAAGTCTGAATCCACCTCCCTCTATTTTAAAACCATGACCCCTCATCCTATTACACAAGGCCCTGCTGAAGAGTTTCTCCTTGTCTTTCTCAGAAGCCCTCTTCAGGTACTGGAAGGCTGCTATAAGGTCTCCCCGGAGCCTCCTCTTCTCCAGGCTGAACAGCCCCAACTCTCTCAGCCTGTCCTCACAGGAGAGGTGCTCCAGCCCTCTGATCATCTTCATGTCCTTCCTCTGGACTTGCTCCAACAGGTCCATGTCCTTCTTATACTGAGGGCTCCAGAGCTGGATGCAGTACTCACAAGAGTATCTATTTACATACGGAAGTAGTGACTAACAGATTTGAGTACCACATATACTGAGAACACACGTAATTAAGAATGGAACAAAATCTAGGACCAGACTAACCATCTCTTACACACAATGGAGAACTTAATGTTTGCAAATTTCAACTGATTTAGCAATCGCATCATCTGTACACATGGGCAGCAGTGTGAGGAAGGATGTGTGAACCTATACCTCTATCTTGTCCCCTATTTTAACTTCATACTCTTATAACTGACAAATGCAAAGTCCTCAAAGTGTTCAGCAGATTATTACCTCATACTGTGTTTAGGTAACTACGCCTTACATAGAAGCAATCAAATTAATGTCACTTTGTGAGCACTCCTGCAAATCGTCTCACGACAGAGAGGCGAGCAGACCTCTTTCTTCCTCTGAATTTACGATTTACTCATGCTCACTGATCTGGCAGCCCTTACCACAACATGGCTAACTTCCTATCCCAAATAAAAGCCACAAAGAAAGCACCACAGTGCCTCTAAAGTCATTAATGTCCATGGAATATCAATATAAGCTTTTAACACATAATGTCTATTGCTGTCCTGCTCTTCTCTCCCACCACAGAAAGAGAACAAGACAGTAGGGCATTGACTAGATCATACATTTCCACACACAACCGGTAATAAGTTGTACATGCTCCCTTTACATCAATATATGGTGTGTCAACAATAAAGGTGGGCTTTTTTTTGTTTGGGGTTTGTTTTGGTTTGTTTTTTTAAATCATATGCCAAGACATGCTTCTGCTTCTGAAACAGGGCATTTGAAGGCCAGAACATTCTATTTGGCGCCCATGGCAGTATAGTTCTTCCTCCATTATTCCTTATAAAAAACAGATTTACGTTTTCTTGACTTTTTTTTTTTCATGATGGGAAGGAAAACAGTTATCCTTGCCACGTTCTGAAGTTTTTTAAGCTTACAGAAGTGTTTATAAATATAATGGCTTTAATTTTGATTACAGCAGGTAACGCAAGAAGGTAGCAGAAAAAACAGGCTGGTGAATACGAGAAAAACTGATCAGCATTCCTTCGTCACAACACAGGAAACACCTATTGCCCACCCCACTTTTTACCATGAACACTGAAGCAGGGTTAGAAGAAGAGTGCTTAACCATCACTGACAGAGGACAGAGCAACCCAGAAAGTTCCCACACTAACACTACCTATGCCCTCCAAACCATCTCCATTTCATGGCATAAAATGCAATTACACATTTCTTTCCTTCCCAGTGATTTACCATTTTGTAGATGAACTTAATCCTTTCCACTGTCTCCCACATCCTTTTTCACAAAAACTTGGACCCATTACAAACCGAAATTGTGCAGGAAAGACTTACTAAAAGGAATATAGATTTGCTATTATAAAGAAAGGTAACAGTTCTATTGCCCCTTACCTTGTTTTTGGAAGGGTAGAACTTCACTAGACATTGCATCATCAGGTATTTCTCTATATGTTTCGTGTAGTTTTAAGACTAAATACTCCTCAGCAAACCAGCTAATCATAACAAAGAGTATGATACAAATGTATTGTCATGTTGCATAGTATTCGTAAATGTGTGTTTTATACCACTATCTCTTATATAAGGGGAGTATGAAACAACTGCATTTTTTGCTTCACCTTTAAAGATAATGAGACTTCTGAATTTTGTCAAAGTCCATCTATCTGATGTAAAAGAAATGGGATATTTCCTGCAATCGCCAAAGGACTGAGATCCGCCAAAGAGGCTCATTTTGCTTGCTTCGTCTTACAGCAACAGTCCACCAAGGTATATCCCAGCCAGCACAACATCTCGAAACTGTGCAGCTGAACTTGAAAGCCAGAGCATGCTGTGGCAAAATATTACAAAGTTATTTACAGTGACACTAAGACAATAAAAGAGAATACAGATCAGAGCATAGTTTCTTCATGTTTGCCAATACTATCTTTATCTGGTCTAGTATAATTATTCACTTAACAAGACTTTTAATTTTAAGAAAAAAGATAATAGTCTTAAGTACTTAATTACTGCAGCAGACTAAAGAGAAAAATAATTCCTTAAATCACATCTTAAAAACAAAACAACAAAAACCCAACAAAAACCTAACCCACAAAACTTTTTCAAACATGTTCTTATACTGTCCTAGAACTTTTTTACTCATATTTTATCATTTCTCTGGGAAATTCTCCTTCTGTTTCTTTGAAATATGTACAGCACAAATTCTAGACAGATAATGAGCAGGTAATACATACCTATACAGACATATGCATGTTCAGTACTAGATACACATATGCATTTTATACCATGGAAAGTGACATTCCCTGTACTTGCTACATAGTTGGATAGATGAGCAACTAGTTGAGAGCACTAAAGAGAAAAATCATGTCTTAAAATCTGACTGAGTGATTATATTTAGACTCTGAAAAACCCACTGAAGGGGGAATCATCTGCTTTGCTAAGTAAACCCTCGGAATAAACACTGGATGTACAGTATTAGTCTGTAACCTAGCAAATCACTGCAGTGTAGGATACTGTGTAGATAACAAATGTGCATTAAATTACATATTGTTACATGTTGTTACGGAGTTTTTTTTCCCCCCTTAGGATGCACACAACACTTTCCTCCTTCCTGTCTGACAATATGTTGCCATGCTATAAAAACCCTAATGCCCATTTCAACGATTAGCTGTACATCAGCATTACGACTTCAAATCCACAAGTTTCACATCAAGCATTAAATGGGATGAATATTGATCTGCTAAAGAGGATTTATTTATTTCTAGCTCTATCCAAAGATCAACTACTAGCAGCTTTTGGTGGATCTGTTGAGCTCTCACAGCACAAAGCTACTGCATACATGACACCGGACTTGACATTTCAGTTCTGGAAGAAAACCAAACAGTAAATTCACTGCAATAA
Organism: Ardeotis arabs; assembly: GCA_011801015.1. NCBI lineage: Eukaryota > Metazoa > Chordata > Aves > Otidiformes > Otididae > Ardeotis > Ardeotis arabs. The sequence goes on along the minus strand of JAAGAY010140649.1, from coordinate 16,048 downwards.
TCCTAGATAAATGAGATGATCACTGGAAAAGCTGAGATAGTTAAGTGGTCTATCAGAAAAGTCCAAAGGATGATATTGAACTGTTGCTACATAGTAACCTCTCTCACAACAACATGGCACAAGATCACCTTATCAGATACCAATATCTTTGCCTTTAAAAAAAGAGCACCATATCTTCAGATTATCTTGGAACACTTCACAATTATGTTCCAAGCTGAAAATTGTATACTCAATATAAGTATAATTAGATACATATCAATATGACAATATTTACCCATTCATTCCTTTTTTGCCCTGTCCAGTCAATAACACAGTAGTAACTGTAAAACGCATTCAGGAAATACAGATATATATATTTCAATCCTCACAGCACAGCTAGTAGGTTTCTCATAATGGTACAGCTGTCCTCAAAATGTTATTTTTGGTATATTTCGGTAGGGATCATTTTCTACTTTTTGGTACTGATAAAGTAGAAAAGCATACAAATGAGTTGATGAAGACTGCAAGCAGATTAGAGATGAACTGGTGAGTTGCTTTGCCTTTTATACTGAAATGGCAAGGGCGCAAGAGAATGCTATGTTTTCACTAACTTTGACAAGGAGCATTTGAAATGAATGTAAGAAGTCATTAAATTTTTGCTGTGTCACTCACACAGGAAACTGAAAAAGTCAGTCAAAACATGGCTTCAGTGCTATGATTTCATCAAGCCCTATCATTCCAGTAGCTAATAGTGTCATCCTAGTCATCTGCTAAATGTTTCATTTTTATTTATCTGATTTCTCTTCACCAATTTTCCCTTATGAGAGCATATTAATTTAAAGAACACATGGGGAAAAAAAAATAGGAAAGTGACATACAGTGGGGATATTTGCTACCATTCAACATTGCCTCATATTTGGCTTCTTATACAACCACAGTTCTCAAAAAAAAAAAAAAACCACACAAAAAAAATCCATCAGAAAAAAAACCTATGCAGCATGTTATCAATAACAGATTTGAAAGCTGAAAACCAATGCTTTGTTTTGGTTGCTTGAACTCTGTGAAGTTCTAAATGTCCTTACCACATGTAGCACTCAGTTTAATTAGATTTTTGTCTGTAGAACAGTGCCTGCTTTGCCAAGGATCGAGGACTTTGGGCCAGTTCCAATTATTCTGAGAAATAAAATGTGCTTCAACATTAGTCCTGCATTTAGACAAACTCAAATCCTCTCTTGGTTTTTGGTTTTTTTTAAATATATATCTTCCATTTCATCTGTGTATAAAACAAACCATGCTTCTGAGGACAGTACTAGTGATACATGTTCAAATGTATTTCAAATGTGGAAGCTTGTATTATTTATAAAATATCCTACATAAAAAAAAAAACCAAAATAAGTCTGAAAAGGTAAATCTGAAATCTTTTCTCGATTATCTCTATCTGGTGAAATATCTTTAATGGGACAAAACTCTGGAGCCTCCACAAAGTTTTCTCTTCCAAAAGATTGTTTCATTCTTTTATGAAAAAAGAATAAAACAAAATGAAACAGTGTAAGCGTGAGTAAATAGCGATCGGAGAGTCAGTTATACGTTGCCTGAAGCTTTCAGGCTATCCATATCCATAACACATGAAACGATACTAAATTCATATCCTGAGAAGCAAGAATCATTTCCCTGTCTTTTGTATTCTCATAACACGGCTCTCGCTGCCTTCTAGGAACAGTGTCTAAATTTGCAAAATAATTTGGTAAAAAGTTAATTCAAGTACCTAATTATTTCCATTTTTCCCACCACTAAATAAATTTAAAGTAACTGAATGTAATATAAGAAAAATGTATATAAAAGGATAACATCTATAAATATTTCTGTAGTTTACTGAGAGTATCTTTCACAAGGAAACAAAATCAGAAATATTTGCTTAACTCTAGTTTAGTACATAATGCTTTTACCTAACAATAACTCCTTTCTTCACAAACACTTCATAACACATGTCAGTCCAAAACAGATTGCAAAGCTTGTGGTTTGAATATAACAGCAAAATTTCAGACATGGTGAAACCCTGTATTCTACCTTTTATCCTCCCCACATCCTTTTGACATCCCTGTGGTCATTTCTGCCTCTGCAACTTGCTGTTTTATTTCTTTAAAAAAAGACATAACCTCTTTTTTCTTCCTGCCCTTCCTCCCACCCTTTGCACAAAATTCTCAAATTGTTGAAAAATGGTCACATTTTAAAATTATTTTATAGTATGCTTAAAATAAATATTTTTTTTCCTTTCTCTCTCTAGATGTATTTACTCATCTTTAGAGCACATCTAACCTGCACATAGAAAATGAAAAGCAAAGATGCCATAAAGCAACTTTCAGTGTTGAAATAGAGGCACTGGTCATCACTGGAATAATCACAGACAAGGGTATGACCAAAAGCCAAACTCTCCTGCAGACCTTCCACCAAGTAACGTGAGAAAGAACAGCAGTAAGCAATGCAGAACAGTGCAACTTCTTCAGGCAGCAACATCTCTCAAACGTGCCATATTATCATTTAAATCACAGATACTTTTGCAAGTTAGATTTCCACACAAAAGAACATTTTACCACCCATTTAATGGATTGACATACTTCTCTTTTAGCACAAAACACCAATTTATCTAACTTTATATGTTTATTAGGAACTTTGTGAAAAATCAGTCCATCCCATCCTGTATCCCCACTGCCAAGTACTCAGGTTTTTAGGAATGATCATAACCCAAACAGGGCTATATGATGCACTCCATGTAATACATGCACCATGTGAAATACAGATAAGGATTTTTTTTTTTTTTTTTTAGGTATTGTTTTACAAGTCACAAATTCTAACACTACCTAACAAAACTCCTAGCCGCATAAAAAGATGTAATAAAACTCTCTAACAGTAGCTGATTTGTATGCAACATTGACCATAAGGGTAACTCTTCAGTAAACCTGAATCTCATATATAATGCATAGCAGTTAATAAATCATAGTAAAACCACATGGCTTAAAGCCAACAATACCCAACTAGTAATGGAAAGGAGGGAAAGATTTTTAGTGACACAGAGTCTGTCTGGATTTTGCTTTAAAGAGGCTCACACAGTGCAGTGGGAAGATCTTGCTGTGGTTTCCAAGTGGACATATCTGTGTCATGCTGACTCACTTCATCCTTCCCCCAGCATTGCCCCTCACTTACCCCAGGTGATGACTCTTCTCTCCAAAATCTCTCTCTTCGACCTTCCACTGGTTTCTTGTCTATCTGCTCGCCAGAGATCAGAGTATTGTTCCTGAAATTTCACAAAAACATCCCACATTAGATCTCAAACTTAGAGAGGAATACTTAAAAAGAGCCTCCTAAAACTGATTTCTCAACCCTCAAAAAGCCATACTACAAAGTAGTCAGTGTCACGTATTTCCCAGCTTCAAAATCCAATTTTATAAAAGGGAGAAAATGTACTTCAGTGTTTATGATAGGAAGAACGTTTTTTTTTTTTTCTTGAAATATCAAGGGCAAAACTATTCTCTCTGTTCTCATTGGAAATCCAGGACAGCAGGATATTAGAGAAGATTGCTGCTGCACGGATCTGAGAAAATACTTTTTTTTTTTTTTTTAAATCCACAGCGATCAGAGGCCTCTGGCCAGACAAAAGTGTTAGCGCAAGATTAAGATGCAGCACCTCAAAGTTAAGCATACTTGCAGCTTCATCAATAATGTGATGTTAACCACAAATATATAAAAACTAGCATGATATACTGATTTCTTGAGTTAAGAATCACAGAAGTTTCACTAAACTAATGCTGAAGTTACTTAGTTTTCACTGTTACTTCTGTGTATGTCACTCACTTTCACTAAGGGGAAAACATTTATCTTTTTGGTTTCATTATATGAAGTTTACGGTTGTCATTGCTGGGAGCATCCTGGTTCAGGATTTGTTTTGGGAAAACTGCAGTAAAGCTTCTAAATTGAATTAAATCCAAATCCCAGCTCCCTGCCCTAAAAAGAAAATTACAAAATGTCTACCTACACCAGGCTTTCTAAACCCCTTTTTGTCACTAAAAATATGTGTGTGTCAGATGGATACTCCTCGACAAAAACCCATAAAAATCAAAAACACCATACAATATGAAAATCTAACACACAAATAAACTGCGACCGCGGTACCAAAGTAGAAATAGAATTAGCAGAACCGTGAGTCTTCACCCGTTGTGCAGAGGACAGGCCTTTACCGGGCACCTCCAGGAAGCCCCATGAGGACAGACCGCTCCTGGCCAACGCGGCCCTCAGCGAGCCCTTCCCCGGCACCGCCCCGTCTTCGCCGCCCGGCTGGGTCGGCGAAGGAAGCCCCCGCTGGCGCAAGGCGCTCGGCGGAGACGTTTGGGGCGGCGGCGGAGACGTTTGGGGCGCAGCCCCCCCCCCGACACTAGATGGCAGCACCCGCTTGCGGAATGCCGGAAAATGGCGGCCGCCGCGGGCAGGGCAGGGCTGGGCCAGGCCAGGGTGAGGAGGGAGAGGGCGGGCGGCCGCGGCCAGTGGGGAAACGGCGGCTCCTGCCAAACGCCCTAGGCTTCAGAAACGGGCTTTAAACATCATCTCCAGGCTGGGCTGGGCGTTTATGGGCCATGCGGAGTTGTAATAACGCCCTCAAGTACGCATGGGGGATACACAAAGAAAATAATTTTTAAAACCCCAAACCAACCTCCCCTAAACATAGTGAGGCTTGGACTAGAAACAAAATCACTGCAACAAAATTGACAGAAATAATGTGAAGTCTACCATTTCAGAAGATAAATATTTAAATACAACCTACCTCCAGGGAAGGGGATGGGATTTTTTCCACCACCCTTCCTAGCAGTAGGATTGAGTTCAAAGAAGTGGAGGAATATGTTTTTCAGTGTTGCTCTTGTGCTATCTTGCTTTTACAAAACAAAGTTTTTTTTACAAGACAAATTACTTATTTGCAGTGTCAAATAGCAGCAATGAGAAGTCCTTCAAAATGACGGCTAAAACCCAGTCTCAGTAGTATTTATTTAGGGATAATAAGGAAATTAGAGCTCTTAACATGCAATTCAAGTTTGTTCACTTTTTGTATGTAGTTCCGTTTAGTTCATTTTGCAGATTTTTGATGATGTACAGCAACACTACTAGTACAAATAGTTACAAGTTTACAGAGCTTTCCATCTCTGCAGTGTTTTAAAAAGACATGCAGTTAATTTGTGCTAAATAACTTCTATGTAAAAAGGATCTTGCAAACAAACAAGCAAGCCTTGCAATCTGTGAAGGGGCTCTCAGCTGGTGCCCCCCCATCCTGAGTACCCATTGAGCCTGCTACCCCACAGCAGCTCTCCCCGTACACTGCCCCCCTGCAAATCCAGCTGCAGGCAGAATCCACTCATTTTTATCCAGATGATGGTGATGGGAATCCAGTCTTGTGCAGGTACAACTCACACGGGTGCTGTTTTGTCAGAAGGGAAGGACAAGTGAGAAGGCAACCACCCAGAAAGCAGCACCCACACACTGCCCCTGCGACGAAAGCATCGCTGGCAGGTGCTGCAGTTTCCTATCCTCCCTACTTCATCACACTGGGAACAGTGAGGCCCAAAGGATGTACAAGCCCAGAGCATGCTGATGAATGAAAGCACACGCTTCTTACATGCACAACTCTCAACAAATAATCATAGCAAAGGTTTTTCATGTATCAACACAAGCACCGGATTATGGTTTTCTGGCAAGAAATGTAAACCTACTAACTATACTCCACATTGTTTTTACAAATAGCCAAGAAAGTGGTATTCCAGAATTCATAGTCAGACTTGGTAATATTTTGCAAGGAACAGTCTGCTGGCAAACTCTGAGGATGTACAGTCTGTACAGTGTCTCAGTCTGTGGTTTGACTCTGTAGTTCTTAGCCAGAATATTCCACTGTCAATCAATACTAAACAGAAAAAGATACTGCTCTGGCTATTGAATAAAACCAAGAATACATATGAACTAAGATGACATATGAAATGGATAGCAAAAACTATAAAAACTCCAGGTCAATCAAGTAATCAATTATTGGAGAAAAGGTGTAAATAATAAACATATTTTCTCTCAACAAGATCCCCAAAACCAAAAATCCTAAACATCTTTTGACCAAAATTCCAGTTAAAAAAATTATTATTTTGATGGGCAGGAGGGAAAACAAACAAACCAACCAACCAGCTAATATCCTGCTTTTGCCCTGCTACCTCAGCTCCCTTTGCAAGAGCATTAGGTGCGGTGCTCCATGTTCAAAGAGGAATGCCAATGACACTAAATGGGTGCAGCCTGTCTGAAATGCGTTTAATTCCAATTTATCATTAATGGGTAAGACACACAGAGGAAGTGGGGGCCCCTAAAATCTATATTGTTTCCTTTTGATTTTTTTTTTTTTTTTTTAAAGTCCTTGATAGGACATGTGTAGCTTGTCAAGCAGATATAAAAGATGCAAATGGAAAAATAGTACATTAAGCTTTTGTATTAACTCACATTTGGTAATGGTTTATAATATGTGGGAATTATGTAGGCAAAATATGGTTTTTAAAACTGGAATGTAACCAAGACTTCAGGGGCTAGTAATCCATTTCTTGCAAAAGATAGCAAAAAAACCCCAAACATCTTCATTGGCTGCAAACTGCAAGACCACAGCTTTACATCTCAATTGAAAGACATGGCTTTTTCCATGATAAATTGTCACAAGAACGTGATCTTTCTGGAATGTGACTTCCTGGCCAACAGTCTCAATTTCCTTCCATAAACTGCAAAGAGAGTTAGTGATTTGGGGATTAAAAAAAACCAAAACCAACATTTTTTTAAAAATATATACACCTTTTTGATATATATATATATACACACACATACATATACGTATGAAAGAATCCTCTTTAAAGCTATTGCTAGTGTTTAAAAAAATATGGGCCAGTCTTGATGAACTGTAATTTGAAAGTCACAATGTGAATATATTTACTCTTTATTGTGTGCATTAAATTTCTTTATGCTAAAATTTTATTATTTCTTGCTTAGAAATTGACTTAATTTCTACAGGCCAAATATTTGCTTCAATGAGGAATTAAAGCAATTGGCAGAAAAATTAGACTACACAAAACATGTAGTGTGTTTCACGTCTGCATCTATAAAACACACATCATGCACAAATATGCAGGCGTGTAAACATGCAAATTCTGAAAATACGTGTGCATTCGGACTAGAAACAATTCCAGAAGTTAAACACATATGTTTATGCAGTGTGTATTTGTTTATAGAAGTATGACCACAGTACATAAATATGGAGAAACCTTGTGTGTATTATACATTGAAGGTTCCTTAGTGTGGTATAAAAGATTCTTTTACTATGAAATCTGAGATGCATGTGTTCCAAGGAAAACTAAGTAAAAGAAAGCTATCTCATCCCAGGATTGGGCAGATAACGAGTGCAATTCCAATTTATCAGACCCATTGCATGCATTATATGTGCTAGAGAAAGATATTTTTTTTTTTTCAGATGTTTATTTAAAACGCAACAAACTTCTTGTGTTTTGCTGCGTTCAAAGATATGCATCTCTTGCAGAGACATAAAGCAGCTGCAAACCAGTATGGACTGCCATTACCTCTTGCCACATAAAGAAGAAACGTACAAGAGGCATTCCCATTGTAGGAACACAGTCAGCTTTAAAACTGGCAACTCCTCTGTGTCTGTCTGGATACATCCTGGTATCAATAAAATTAGATAGCTTAAACTTCAGTCGAATTGTACCCATATTTAGGCCTGCTAAAGCAGTAGGAAAAAAAATTTATTTTTCCTTTCTTTAAGCATAGCATGGTGAACACTGAATGTGTTTGAGAATGGTTGCTTGCAATGCAAAAATCAAGTATTTGAAAGTAAGAAGATTCCACGTTTAGAACTGCCAGTCAGATCTACTTCTGATCTTTCTAATATATAAACTACTATAAGTTTTTAATTACATGAGAATATTAATTTTCCTTGCCTCATTCAGTGCTTTGAGTGAAAGCACCTCCCAGTACAATTAATGTTGGACAAACATGCAACATTCAAGCATTTAATTTTGCAACCAAAATGGCTTTCTTCTACCCTCAAGGAGAATTTTTGTTCAAGATACATGTTGAGTAAATATATAAGTATTGGGACTATTTCACTGTGTCCTCCCTTCTCATAAGTTTCTTGCCTTAAATTATTCTTTTGAAGCTCACACTAACTCCACAATCCTGAGTATAATTTGGAAGTACACCTAACAGAGCTGCTGCAGTCTGTATCAAACTCCAGTATTCCCAGTTCTGGTCCATGTCAGATCTGCCAGGTACACACCTGTGCACACATGCTTGGCCTTCACACCACAGGCTGGCCAGGTGTAAGCCAGATTCTGCCTAGGAGTTAGGTGACCACATTAGCTTGTGTTACCACCACCCTGCCTCCTGGAGTTCGTTACTTCAAGCACAGGGCTGTTTTAAAGACAGCTTTGAGTCTGGAGGTGGCTTGTAGCTTATAACACTGGCTGAGGGGAGCTCACGTTTACACGGTCCCCACTGCTCATCTTAACGTGACAACTGCTATCATGAGGTGCAATTACAGGCTTGTCTACAAATACGCAAGAGAGTGTTAGCCCAAAGGATTCTGTGTGAGAATTTGCGCTCTAGGTACAATTACTGAATTTGTCCCCCAGACTGCAGTATCAGGTGCACACTTGAATTCTGGGCTTCATGAGCATGGCTACACACTCAGAGTTTTGAAAGTTTACCCAAAGTTTTTGAAAGCTGCTTAGGGTAGCATTACTCGCTATCCTTATGTCCAAACTCTGCTAATGCTTTTTGTTGTTGTTGATTTTGGTTTAAGATAATCATTCTTTTGATGATTATGCAGAAAAGAGGCATAAATAACTAGGGTTCCATTTTATTCCTCAAATTATTTGCAGTTAAAGTCAGTTGGAAATTTAGCAGGCTTTATTTGTAACTATGAATTGAGAATATAAACATTTACATGACCTTGGCAGTAATACCACAATTATCTATAAATTCTGACTCTACTCATGATTATTTATGGTCTTTGTGAAGTGTAAGCATGTAGAGGCTTTCATAAGGCTAACCAGAAAACTATCCACAAGTTAAAATTGCCTTAAGCAACATTTGCAATATAAAAGGTCTGATACCTAAGGACACCTATTCCCAAAATAATCTGATGGAAATAGGTAGGAGAGCCGACTCAAAGACTATTCACACAAGGATACATTTTGAGATTGGGTCCTAGTTTGTCATTTATTACTTTGTATTGCAAAGCACAAAGTATTAGATTCCTTTGTTACCATCGAGCTTCATAACCTTTGTAATTCTTAGTTATTTATCTTATTTTGTATTTTATTTTAAATTCTTTGCTTCTGCTGTTTGCCCTCTCCCCATACCAGTCATTCCTGTTTTCTTTACCTTTACATTTTTACATACCTCAAGCAGAGTTGCGATGTTTCCAGACGGCAAGTACAAGGGTGAGGGGATGAGCCCACACAAGAAGCAACTTGTTGGTTCGAACAGCAAGCAAGCAAGTGAGCAAGCAAGCACGGTTAGCAGTTTTGGATTGCCAATCACAAAGCAGGAGCCTGAGCAAGATGACAGCAACAGCCTGCTTGAAAGCAGGTTGGGACCATTACCGGTAATTATAGTTAATCAGCAACAATTGTCTTGACCAAGATACAGATCAACATTGAGCACTAACCTAACAGGACCTAATGAGTGTAATGGAGGATGAAGAAAGCCTGATTAAACTTGCAAGGCACTGAATGGCCTGAGCAGATGAGGCACTGTAATTCCCAGACTCTCTCAATCTCTCTCTCACCTTCCGCCTTCCATCTCCAGTGCGGATGGCAACAGCCCCTGCGCTAAACTGTGTCGCGATATGCTCTCAGTAGTGGTTATTGGGTCACAAATGTGAGAAATTAAATTAAACCTAGCCCTCAGATATGAGCGGATATAGTTGTATGCAGTTTTGTTTTTTTTTTAAAGCAACTGCAACCACCGACTGGTTTTATGATATATAGCTGTTGTCCTTAAAACTAATCAATAATGTTGTTTAGCAGTCTAATGCTATTGCAATACCCAGAGCACTTTTAAAAAGCATTTTGCAGAGGTAATGAATATCTGAGCATTTAAACATAATTGGAAAAGGGTCCATGCTTTTCTGTATCCTTATTGCTATTGCTCTTTCCATTAGAGTCTAAATTGATCAGAAGATCAGATTTTTTCTCATTAAACTTGTGTGAGAACAAACAATTTTAATCCTTAAGGTCCTTGTTAAGAGTTTAGTATTCTCATAAAACAGTGATTACAAGATACTGTCATTTTTGCAGGTAATTTTATGTAAATTTTCATCTGAGAAGCTTCTGGTTCAAAATAAAAATCTGAGAAAAATACATTTAAGAAATATGTATTTTGGCCTTTATAGCAAAAAATACATTGATGCGATAACTGCAAATTTTGCAAATTTTAAATTTAAAAAGGTACAGCTTCTCACAGTATATACTATACAATAAGTAGTAGCCTCATAGGAAAAAACATGCTGTAAAATGATTTTATCTATTTACTCTTCAGGGTTAAGAAAGTGAATGTGAAGAAAAAAAAAGTTCTCTAGACTTTCCCAAAATGTAAGTACAGATGTATACACCATTTACTGAAAGACAGCCCCATCAATACCTCTTATACTTGAAAGGAAGATAAATTTGAGCAAAAGTAGAAGAAAACCTTTTTCCTCTTATTCAAAGCACTGTAGCAACATGGGTTTCTGGTGTGAGACAAGTCATTAAAACATCTAAAAACCAGCCAGCATTTTTACACCTGTGTTTTGTCAGGCCACAATAACACTTACTTCTCAGTCTAACCCAATTCTCACATGTGCTTCACACTGCATATATTCCTTACAGGAATCCTGTAGCCAGTTTTAGCAGGAATGGATAGCTGGAAGCAGGTCCCTATTTAGAAGAGGGTCTCTGCTGAGTCTTGGTTTGTTGGCTGGTTTGTTTTTTTTGTCTGATATTGTCTATTTTACTGAGCTTCTAAACATACACAAGCCAAAAGGATGCAATTATTACTGACATAAATACTATTATGAGTTCTGCAGTAAATGCATAGCCTGGTACAGCCTAGCCTTTCTCTGCTATACCTCTTCCTCAGTCACTAACCTCTCATTTCCCCATCTAAATCCTGCCTAGTCGCTCTTAGCAGGCTATCTAGCGCTGCTTGGCCATGTGTTCTAGTAAGGCAGGCAAGAGAGTTACAGAGTCAGGACACACTACCTCTCTCCTGCCCTCTACCCCAGCAGAATACCAGAACAAAGTAAATACAAGGGGTGCATTCACATTGGTCATTGTGTTCAAAGTAGGGATTGTGTTGTGATAGCAGGTCTCAAACAGCTGGGAAAAAAGGAGGAGAGAAAAAAAATGAGAGGAAGAACTCCATGTTAGACCCCAAAGCCCATCCTGCAATCACTCTCTTGTGTTGTAAGTCTTATTGAATAAACTATAAACCTCACAAAACCAGGAAGTAGTGCTATATCTTATCTTCTGAATGAAACAAGCCAGGTTATTTCTCCCAGTGTCGCATTGCACTGAAGCTTCAACTACAAACTGAGTGAGCCAGAGAAATTCTTCCCATCAAAGGAGGAGGACTGATTATGAAGAAAAGACAGATGCATAGAAGCCTACAACCGTTCTCCTCTGCATGATACACTCAAGTCCAACTCTCATTTTATCCAAATGGATCAGTAGTATAAGGGTCGTAATATAATTCTGGTGCTAATATACTGGCTTGTGTACTGTGAGGATTGGGCATATCACAACTATTATTCATGTGAGCTACTGTGCTCCTTTGGGCCCTCTCTCTAGGCAAGGCACTCCAAAAGAGCACAGATACATTCAGATTTTCCTGGAGATACACCATGATGAAATCAGTAAAGGGTAAGAAAAAGCAGCTCTAGGGAGGAATGGAGTTTGTTGTGAGACAGCTGGAAGTCTCAATTTCAACAGCAGTTCAGGTCAGCTGTGCACCTAGTCTGCAATTGCCTTTTGGGCAGACTGGCAGAAAGGCACTAGAGACTGGGTAATCTTTAGAGAGATATCAGAACAAAACAAAATTCATTTCTTTTAAGATTTGGGGCAAAAGAGGAACAATAGGCTGAGGTTTAATTTTTTTCACCCAAGCACCTTTTCCTTGCAAGAGCTTGCAAGAAGTATAGGACAGAAAAAGCGAGTGGCTGCTGTATCCTGACTCTTAAAAGTAGGACCTGTAACCTACATAGAGAGACAAGGCAGATTACTTAAACTGTCTGGAGAACCTCTGAAATTACTCAAGATTATTGTGAGGTGGTCCAAATCCCCCACTCTTACGAAAGATATTGATAACATGTATTAGGGGTGCCTTGAAACACATTATGCAGATAAGGCATCCCATAGTTGTTAGCTTTATTTAATGAATTTAAAAACCAAAACAACAAACATTTATGATCTAGGAAACAAAAGTCTTTTACACTTTCCTGTAAAAGCAAGAAAAGTAACTTAAATGTGCCTGCATTAAGTCCAAAAGTTCATGTTTGAGTACAGGATTTGTTTTAGAAAATTATTTCATCTTAAATATGAAGAAAGTAAAAGATGGAGAATTGACTCCTTTGTTACTGCTGAGGTTTCTTTCCCCAGTTCATTGTCTTCACTCAAACATTCTTAGTTCATTTTTAACTAGAAGGACATTGTTTCTTGTCATGCTTCTTTACTGATTGAAAAGCCCTTTACTGTCCAGACCTCTCCTCCCCATAAAGACATTTAGACATTGCATTTCAATTACATCTGTGTTCCTTTCGATGAACTAGAGCTCCTTAATTCCCTCACTGCAGCACATTTTCTCTCTTTGTCCTTAATTCACTTTTGTGTCCTTTTTGCCCTTTCCGATTTTGCAACACCATTTTAAATGTGCTGACACCAGACAAGACTGGTATCACTCAGCAACAGAGATGACCTAACCCTTGCCCCAGAGTTTTTTAATACAAAATTTAAACATTGTAAGTGTATGATTTAGAGTCATGAAGCTTTCACACAATAAATTTTTAAAAGAAGAAGAGACAATCCACTGCCAATGAGTCTTCAGCTGTCTGTGAATAGAGCTAACATTGAACATCAGTTGTGCTCAATAAGAAAAAACTGCTTTTTAAGATACAAGAGAATTTACCCAAGATGTAGCTCATAAGTCAAACATATTTTTAATGATTTAGATCATAGAATCATAGAATAGTTTGGGTTGGAAGGGACATTTAAAGGTCATCAAGTCAACCCCCCTGCAAGGAGCAGGGACATCTCCAACTAGATCAAGTCGCTCAGAGCTTCATCCAACCTGTCCTTGAAGGTTTCCAGGGATGGGATATCCACCACCTCTCTGGGCAACCTATTCCAGCGTTGCACCACACTCCTTGTAAAAAATTTCTTCCTTATATCAAGTCTGAAGCTACCTCGCTCTCTTGTAAAACCATTACCCCTAGTCCTGTCACAACAGGCCCTGCTGAAGAGTTTCTCTCCATCTTTCTTATAAGCCCCCTTTAGGTACTGGAAGCCCACTATAAGGTCTCCCTGGAGCCTTCTCTTCTGCAGGCTCAGCAGCCCCAACTTTCTCAGCCTGTCCTCATAGGAGAGGTGCTCCAGCCCTTTAATCATCTTCGTGGTCCTCCTCTGGACTCGCTCCAACAGGTCCATGTCCTTCTTATGTTGGGGGCTCCAGAGCTGGATGCAGTACTGCAGGTGGGTTCTCCGGAGAGCGGAGCAGAGGGACAGAATCACCTCCCTTGACCTGCTGGTCATGTTTCTTTTGATGCAGCCCAGGATGCAGTTGGCTTTCTGGGCTGCAAGCACACATTGCTGGCTTATGTTGAGCTTCTCATCCACCAGCACTCCCAAAGTCCTTCTCCTTCGAGCTGCTCTCAATCCATTCTCCACCCAGTGCTTTGTGCTTGGGATTGTCTCATAGTTTAGCCCTGATTGGGACCAGACTACGCAGTCTCTCTCTCACTCTTCCCACCCTGTAAGAGACTAGGGAGAGATAATATAAGAAAAAAGGCTCAAGGTTTGAGAGCCCATCCTTAGATGGGGAGAGATCATTGAAGTTACTGTGACCGGCAAAATAGACTTGACTTGGGGAAAACTATTTATTTATTATTATTATTATTAATAAAACCAAAGCAGGATAATAAGAAAGAGAACAAGATAACCTCCCACCACCCCTCCCTCCTCCCAGGCTTAACATTATCTCTACCACCTTCCCCACCCCGAGCGGCACAGGGGAGAAGAAGGAATGGGGGTTATGGCCAGTTCATCATATGTGGCTTTACGCCGCTACTGCCTCCTCTGGGGAAGAACTCCTCGCATTCCTCCCCTGCTCCATCGTGGGGTCCCACCCATGGGCTACTATCCTTCAAACCGCTATGGCATGGCTCATTTTTTCCACGAGGTGCAGTTCCTCCAGAACGGCTGCCCCAGTGGGCCCTCCAGGGGCCACAGCCTCCTTCAGGCATCCACCTCCCCCAGTGTGGGGTCCTTCACGGTCTCCAAGTGGATCTCTGCTCCTCTGTGGACCTCCATGGGCTGCAGGGGGACAACCTGCTCCCACCATGGTCTTCACCACAGGCTGCAGGGGAATCTTGGCCAGGAGCAGCATTACTCCTCCCCCTCCTTCTTCACTGACCTTGGCGTCCACAACCGTTCCTCTTACAAGAAATTATTCACAACTGGTAGACAGACGCCTCTCAGGTTCTCTTCACATCTTCTCTACACTTCTTTCAGCCGGGCCAGGCTGAGTCAGGCCCAGCCGGCTGCCGGTGGGAGGCCAGAGGGTGAGGCCCACAAGGCCCACAAGGCTCATGCCTCCCCCTCTCTGCCCCCACTCCAGCTTCTTCACATCTTCACTTCTTTTTTTTTTTTCTGTTTTTCCCTTCTTAAATACATTATCACAGAGGCATTATCAGGGAACATTCTGTCACCAATTGGCTGAGCCCTGGCCAGCAGCAGGTCTGTCCTAGGCCTGGCCAAGTCCACCAGACAAAGGGGAAACTACTTCTAGAAGCCTCTTACAGAAGCTGCCACCGTAGCCCCCCTCCTTACTAAATAAAACCAGAACAGATTGCCTCGACCCATGTGAAGGACCTTGCACTTGGCCTTGTTGAGGTTCCTGAGGTTCTCATGGGCCCACCTCTCCAGCTTGTCAAGGTTCCTCTGGATGGCATCCCTTCCCTCCAGCGTGTTGACCGCAACACACAGCTTGGTGTCGTCAGTGATCTTGCTGAGGGTGCACTCTATCCCACTGTCCATGTTGCCGACAAAAATGTTAAAGAGGACCAGTTTAAAGAAAACAATTTACTATTGTCAACATGTTAATTGCTAAATATTGTACATGAGTGCAATTCCTGTCTCTGGGCAGAATGTATTAGGCTCATTGAGGTCCACAGGAGTGAAGCGTTCTCCATGGTCTTGTGGATTCTGAGCATCTCACTGGTGCAGCCATCATTCTTTCATGTGCTTAAATCAGAGGTGAGTCTGAAGCAAATACAAAAGTTTTGGATACCACGTAAGTCTGTAGAAAACCTAGGCTCTTACAAGAGTTACTATAAGACAGGCATTGACAGGATGGGAGCAGTATCAGTCACGTTTTCTGTTAAATGTTCCAACAGCTTTCACATCTTTTTCATCCTAGATTTAATTATTCTCAACACCACTTTGATTGAAATTTTACCAGCACAAGATTATTTCAGTACAATTACCCCTGACTCACATCATCTGAAAGAACACAAATGTTCACAGGACTGAATTAGTTTACATACACCAGTTTAACATGACACACAAATGCTTGTGGAGATTGCTTGAAACAGTAAAGCTCCCCCTTAATACATAACATATTTACAGAATTGGATATGTGCATTATTTGAGCTTTCACTTTCTTCCAAAGCATCAAGTATAGGCTAAAGTAAGAGTATGACGAACCTAGTAGATCTTATTTCATTTGCTAAGTAAATTAATTC